>BLFK01000448.1:14061-16561 GCA_014634185.1 Astreopora myriophthalma | reverse complement strand
CTACTGTTAGCAACGACAACTTCCAACAGCTTTGGAAAAAGCTCAGGTTCGACGGTGTGAGTCATTTATCATATGTACTGTTCATCGACCACCAAATGCTAGTATGACTTGCATTGAGGCGCTAACATGCAATTTGGCTGAAATACTGCATCTAGGCTACGACATTATTATTCTCGGGGAGCTAAACTGTGATCTCCATAATGACACAACTCAATCTCGAATTACGTAGGATTTTTTGCGAACTTGTTAACGAGCCTACAAGAATAACTGAACCTAGTAAAGCGCTCATTGATCTTGCCATGACGATGAACATCAACCTTATGGACTTCTGTTCTGCCCTGACATCTTAATAAATGATCACAGCCTAATTGAAGTTGCTTTGAAGCTTAGGAAGACAAAAATTAAACCAACATACATAACGACTAGCTATTCCAGCTACGATAAGAATAGCTTTTTCAAGATTTGGAATATGCCCCTTGGCATATGGTTAGCTTCTTTGACAACGTTGATGACCAAGTGGGTATTTTTAATTCGCTCTTCTTGAAAATCCTAAATGATCATGCTCCTGTGAAAAGAGTAAAAATCAAGTCCAGGCCGAATCCATTTTTAGCGCGAGAAATAAAACACATTATGAAGACTAGACACCAGTGGCGCAAAAAACAAATAAACAAACAAACAAACAGTTTAGAGGGTAAGGGGCAAAGGGCCAGAGGGTAAGAGGGTCAAAGGTCAAGGGTAAGGGTCAGAGGGTCATAATTATGAAAAAAAGCCCAAAACAAGTGGACATCGATTTTTTTCAGCAATTTGTTTTTCAAATCAGTAATGGATGTTTGCGTTTCATCTCGTTTTACACACAAAGTTGCATTTTTCCACAAAATTTCATGCCGCTGAAGGCGACTGTCAGTCATCTGAAACATTCCCACAAGTCACCACAGTATTGGCAAGTGGTAACACATTCACCGAACTGGCATGACTGTTTGCCACTGAACCGATTTGATCTTGGCCTAGACAGACCGTGGAACAGCAATCGCCGTGAAAATTTGGGTTTATCATGAGTGTTCGATATATGAGGTACATAAAAGATAAAAGATAAAATGGGACATGGTCGTAAGTTAATTACTTTCGCACGAATTACGGATAAAGTCTGTTAGTGGGCTAATTCAGTCTGTTAGTGGGCTATTTATTAATGATATCTCAGACCATTTGCCAATGTTTTCAAATTATGTGAGGATAGCGACCATGATAAGTTTGTTTTTTTCCGTGAGAAGAGTGAAGTCAACTTAGCTAATTTTAAGTTAGAACTAGAACATTCTAATTGGGCCGTCATATCAGGTTTTGAGGATCCTTCGGAAGCTTACAGGGTTTTTGTTGACAAGTATATTTCAATTTATAATAAATGTTTCCCGTTAAAAAGAGTTAAGGCTAAAAAGTTAAATCTTCAGAAACCCTGGCTCTCTAAAGGGCTCCTAAAATCAGTAAAGAAGAAAAATGCATTATATAAGCGTTATTTGAATAACCCAATTCCTGAAAATGAGCATATTTATAAGAATTACAAGAACAAACTTAATCATTCATTGAAGATTGCTAAGCGACTTTATTATGTTGAACAAGTCGAAAGGGCAAAATCAAATATTAAGGGCACTTGGAAAATCCTTAATGAAATTTTGAATAGAAGGAAAAGTAAACAACGACTTCCCTCTCTGTTCAGAACTGACTCCCGGAATCTATCTGATCCACATCAGATAGCTGACCATTTTTGCAGGTATTTTTCTAATATTGGTCCTAACTTAGCTAGTAAAATTCCAGTTTCTGATAAATCTCACAGGTCTTTTCTGCCTGAGAGACTGTTAAATTCAATTTTTTTTGAGGAAGTGAATGAGAATGAAATTATTGAAATATGTGGTAGCCTACGCTCTGGTGCAGCTGCAGGCTATGATGGCATACCAATGAATGTAGTTAAGCAAACTATAGATCTAATTGATTATCCGCTAAGATATATTATAAATTTATCATTAAGGTCCGGTATTGTTCCTGATAGTTTAAAGATAGCTAACGTTATTCCCCTGTTTAAATCCGGTGATCATGATATTTTTACAAATTACAGACCAGTGTCAATTTTACCTGCTTTTTCAAAAATTCTTGAAAAAGTGGTATATAATCGTCTTCTTAAATTCCTTAATAAATTCAATATTCTTTCAGATAATCAATATGGTTTTCGTAAACATCACTCAACTGCTTATGCTCTGACTCACTTATATGATAAAATTTCATCTGCTATTGACAATAAAGAATATACGGTGGGCATATTTATCGATTTGTCGAAAGCCTTTGATACGGTTGATCACTGTATTTTACTCGAAAAACTAGAGCATTATGGCATTCGCGGTTCAGCGTTGAACTGGTTTTCCAGTTACCTTAGCGGTAGGTCTCAATTTGTTGATTTCAATGGCTATCGTTCATCTACTTGCCAGATTAGGTGTGGTGTGCCTCAGGGCTCTAT
>BLFK01000447.1:259102-279102 GCA_014634185.1 Astreopora myriophthalma | reverse complement strand
CTATCTAACGATCTGCTGAGCGAGTCTTTGCATCCTACCTCTTCGGAGACAGATTTAGAGAGACCAAGGCCAGCCACAAAGCATACTTCCACAAGTAGAAAGAAAACACAATATCTGCAGAAATTGAAAGTATTGAACTTGAACTGTAACAGCATAAGAAGTCAACACAAGAGTGGGCTCTTCAAAGCAAAGGTCGAAGACGAGAAACCACACATAATCATAGCAACTGAATCAAAACTTGATGACTCAATCAGAAATTCAGAAGTATTTCCCAATGATTACGAAATATTTCGCAAAGACAGGAAAGATGTAAATCCTGGAGGTGGTGTCTTTATTGCAGTACATAATACAATTATTGCAACACACCAGCCCAAGCTCGACAGCCAATCTGAGGCAATCTGGATTAAAATTGAAATAGCTAAATAGAAACCACTGTACATAGCTTCCTTACAGTATTGTGCAAAAGTAATGCAAACGTATTTCGCCGAAATTCGAGGCTTTTCTTGGCTTTTCGACGAAAAAGTGCAGACAGTGCATCTGAGTCAACCGAGTCAGCTGAGTCCAGTAGTGGAAGTACTAGTCCACCGACGTATACATCTCAGTTGCAATGTGTGAAAGCATACAACCTTTATTTTGATGAAGGTGAGGAAATTACAGAAGTCATTGCTGCCAATAAATGACTTCCAGTTTTATTTTTGTGATTTTGGAAACCAAGAACTATACTAAAAGTTGAAAGAAGCTTATAATAAGACAGAGCAAGGCTAATTTTGTTATGTTTTGAAACCCAGTAATAATGTGGAATGGGTTTGTAAAACATGGTTTCATGATAATTTTTTGAGTTTAAAGTATGGAGTGCCAGAAAATGTCCATGTAAGGTCATTGGAAATTCTAGGGGGTAGGGGGTCTCAATAGCCAAAATTTTTGAAGGAAATTTTGATGTACGAACTGGAATTTCTGGTGGGGTTTAGAGATTCAAACCTAAAACCTTCTCTGGGAAAGGTATGGATATTTACTGGAATACCACACCAATGACAATAATTGTCGCAGGGACTTGTCTTGGTTGCAGTACACAGAGTGACTTCTCTCGCCTTGTGCATTCCAACCTTTAGAAAAAGTGAAAGAAATGCAGCAGGTAAGAAATTAAGATAAAGAGGGATTTATTTGCCTTTACTTGATAACAATACCTACTGTTAATGCGATTGGGCTCTTTGTGAAAAGGGGCCTATCCATTGTTCTCAATTAACATTTGGCCTGGTTTAGTATCTGCTGGTTTAGTAGCTTTTCTTTTAACATGGAGTTTCTTTATTTTTATCCTAGACATGCCTCAGACCACAGCAGATTTAATTGTAATGCTGGCTCTAGGAAAACCATCCATAAAAGAAGTGAAGATGGATCAACTACAGAAGATAAAAAAAAGTCTTCAACCTTGACCTTTTACGAGGCAGGGGCAAGATGACCCACATCAGAGCAATTGCAAATTCACTCCGCAATGAGGGCTACATTACCATACCTGAATCTAAGGAGGAGGATCAGGCATCGGTGACTCGTGGTGATGTTAAAGTAGTCAAGGAGATTATTCTGGGAGAGTGTACAGCTAAGGACTCTTAATTGCTGATTATGTACTTAGTAAACACAACCTTTGATTAAGATGTATGCAGGACTGTTTTTGATAACTGGATGTTTAAGTAGACTTGCCATAACAAGTAGGTGGTATTGTTTACCAATTCTGCAAGACACTGTTGCATGGGCAAACAGTTACTGGTTGAAATTTAAGGTTTAAGTGTATATTTAGCTTGGCTCAGAAGTGTTTTTGAGTTTTCATCTTCTATATGCTGGACTGTATTGTATGTGTAAGTAGTCTTGCAGCTTTAAGTAGGTGAAAATTTTTACATTCTGAAAGATTTTTGTGAAACAAGGTACTCCTGCAATACCAGAGAGTCGACTGTTGAATTTGAACCCGGAAGTGCATTAGCGGGGCTAAAAAGTATAAATATTGTTGTGTTTTTTGTTATCTTCCTATGTTTGTCTGAAAACATTTGCAGTTTCGCCAAAGTTGGACAATTAGAATTAATGGCAAATAAGAGCATGACATGCACTTTTGGCTCTTAGCAGAAGCACTCCAAAACTGATAATAATTATCTTCGCATACTGTCAGTTCAGATTTGTAGTGTCACTTACAAAGATTATAATCAAAGCAAAAAATGAGTGAAACTCTTACATTTATAACCATTAGGTTTGAAAGAACAAAAGGCCATGTCTGTTTTAATGGCTGTTGTTTTTCTAAGTGCAATAGAGCATTCTATTTCAGGATAGTTCTTTAAAATTTTCAGTAGAAAATTTTAAATTATGATACATCAAAGAATTATTTTTTTAAAGAATTATGGCACATCAAGTGTGGACAGCTTTTACATTCATGATGTATTTGTAAGCCCAGTTCAAAACAACTTAGTAGTGAAGGACAGAAGTCTTTTAACTTTGTACTACTTACCTGAAACAAGCAACACTGTCATGTGCATGAGCATGCAGCAGTTCAGTTATAGTTATTGTCAGCAACTTTGTAATTAATTTGCATCAATTTTATTGACTTAGATGCAAAAGTACGAGATGATATTTTTGTAGTTACAATAAAAAAATTACCAGAGAGTATGCTAAAATCAAGCTTTATCTGTTTATTTTTCTCCTCTGTAAGATATATTACATTACATTGGCCTTGGCCCAAGAAATGGACAGCTGGGTTGTTACAAATCCATATATTTATTGCTAAATTGTGGGCAGCTGTTTTGTAGATTGGCTATTAAAATTTCCCAGGTGGGAAGGCTACAAATCCCAATATGGAAAACTCCATAAACCAAGTTTGGTATGTTGAATACCAAATATGGAATTACATTAGTTTCCATCATGGTTTTCCATTTTTCCAAAATAGGGAAAATGGTAAGAAACCAAATTTGTTTAGATACAAATCCAAACATATATTTAGTAGAAAATACCAGTGTGGTTTTCTTACTTTACACAGTGGGTTCTGTTAAAATCCAGGTGTGGAAAAAGAGAAAATCCATGGTTGGGAAAAGGAAAATCCCAGTATGTGTTGACCTGTTGCCGTAAAATCCAAATAAGTTTTAGTGTATTTCCAAGTATGATGTTCTCACACAAATTTTGGAAATCCAAGTTTGGTATCTTAAAAAATCCAAATTGGTATTAGGACAAAATCCATGTTTGGAAAACTTGTACTTTTTCCATGTTTGGAAAATAGTCAATTTCCACACAAATTCCATACAATATCCATATAAAATTCCAATAGGGAAATTTGCCAAATTTTCCAGTGCTTTGGAGCAGTTGTTCAGGGAACGTGGGGAAAATGTAAACACTGTGCTTGACCATCTGACGACCAATGAAGCAAGTGGCCAGGCTCAATTACAACAACCCTTGTGTACTATGACAGTGGATGATTGTGAAAACCTCCGCCGACTTTCAGCTTTATTTCCACAGTTTGCCAACATACTTGATGATTGTTTTTCCTTGTTTTCCTTTGATTTTGGTAAAAGTGTTGATTTTTTGGTTAGTCTAACTTCATCCTCAACTGGCTTGTCATCATCACCACTATCTTCATCATCATCATCTCTTGTGTTAAGTTTTTCTGGTGCAGAAGACTCCCTTCCCTCCTCTTCTGCACTTCCAGACCCCCTGTCAACCGGCATATAATTCATGGTAGGACACCATATAGTCTCTTATACAATACATTCTACATGTAACAAACATGGTAGGACACCATATAGTCTCTTATACAATACATTCTACATGTAACAAACACAAAATATCCATCATGTATTATCTGCCTCCATATACCCCATTCCACTGTCATTTGGGTTCATGTAGCCCATTCCATCTTCTTTTCTATTCATTTTGGTTCATATACCCCATTCAACCTTTATTCATGTTCATATACCCCACTTCACCTTCATTCGGGTTAATATACCCTATTCCATATTCATTTCACCCATTTCACCTTCTTTTGGGTTCATATACTCCATTCCACCTTCATTCGGGTTTATATACCCCATTCCACCTTAATTTGGATTCATATACCCCATTCTACCTTCATTTGGGTTCATATACCCCATTCTACCTTTATTTTGCAGATTTTGGTTCATATACCCTATTCTACCTTTATTTGAAGTCCTGATTTTTTTTCAGGCTTCTTTACGCAATTGCATAAATTGCATTCAACTGTGAGGATCATTCTTCAGTCATAACAAGTTTGTTGGTGATTTTTCAGTGCATAGGGTGAAATTTACGGCCAACAGGTTTTCTGCTGTACAAATAGCTGTACAATGTGGCTGACTATTATTATTTGGACGGTATTTGCTGCAGTTAGTTAATAATATCCATTATTTGATTATTTTTCACGTTAAAACGGTGACTCGCATGGCTCGCACCCTGGCTCGCATGGCTCGCACTGTGACTCGCATGGCTCACATGGCTTGCTGGCTCGCACATTAGGCAGACCCACATTGCATTACCTATTACAAATGTAGATTTGTAATAAAAACTAATTCTGAAATAATGTTGTGTGTCTATAATTCGCGATGTCGTAAACAAAAGGAGCAAAATCAGATTAAAAATAAAATCACATTAAAATCAAATTAAATTAAAGTTATGGTACTGAATAGCCGTGACAATCCCCCTTTAAGAAAGTCATGATTTTTCTGTATTCAATGTTTTCTCAAGTAATTTGACATCGGACTGTTTAATATTTCCAACACATTTGCCTACTTGGGCTGGATTAGGGCCTATTGCCTACCCGTTAGGTTGGCTTTCAAAAACAGTCACAAGGTTGACTGATTGGTTAGATTGGTTTCAGCGATTTCAACCCGTTCTGTCTTTAAGGAGTTTTCATGGCAAATGTCATCTACACATGACGCTCAGGTCTAGTGAGTTGCCAGGTGTCAATTCTGTCGCGTGGTTGACATGTTCCATAATTCGAGTTTCGATTTTTTTTACGAGTGTTTTATCCAAAGTTATCTTTGTCCTTTAACGCGGTGGGTGATTTGTGGTGATTTTCAGCTGTTATTTTAGGGTCGCCACAGCTCTTAGTTTTCGAGACAACCCACCCCATGACCTGTAACATGTACATATCTACATGTAGATACATAAGGCTTTATCGGTTAAAGACTGTAGCAATTCAAAATTTTTATATGCAAGTTGAAATATGTCCCTCCTTCGACTCTGTATATACGTTTCCATCACTTACAATAACGAAATAACACTCAAATCTATGGAGCGGTTATTGTGTTACATTATCATTATATATGGGAGTCATTTCAGTGCCAGCAGGAATTCTTTCAAAGAAGTCATAGTAGTAGGATTTTATTTGGCAAGGCTGTTCCAGAGTGTTGCATCTTGTGATGTATTTTTGAAGATATCGTGGAGAGGAAACGAAAAGAAATTACCAGCCTTGTACATAGTAAATGACAATTGCGGATTAGCACGCCTTTGTTCAAGTGTCCCGGTAACACCCTGTTTAGAGGGCTGTTACAAAAACCCTGAAAACTGAGACCCATCTTTTATGCTTGAGTTGTCGCTTTTTCAGAGGTTTTACGTTTTCGTATTTTACTCGTAGAGGTTACAAAAACTAAGGCAAGCCATAACCAATTGAAGAAATGAAATAGGAAAAAAAAAGATGCAAATTTCCACTTCCCGCCTTGGTCCAAGCTGTTTTCATTTAGCTGTCGTAATGACAAAAACTAACAACCTTGTTGTTTTTCATGATTGCAATGTCTTGTCAGTCGTTCGGTCGTATTGCGTTACATATCCCGCCGTACCTTACTTCATATACGGGACCTCGGTTAGGACTCCTCATGTGTTTTAGTAAAAACGTGATTGCGACGTTGTTTTTTGTAGCTCCACCCGAAGCCCTTTCGTTTTCCCTACGGTTCATCACAGTCTTTGACATCCGTCTTTGGAACCGTTAGCCATTTTTGGAACCATTAGCCGTCTTTGTTTCTGGATTCGTTACCTTGTTATAGGGACTGTAATTCCTCGCAAACCGTGGATGTTCAATTAAATAGATACCGTTTGGTTTTGACTGATGAGTCGTAGTTCTGCATTCTCCCATCCCCTTTTACACAGAAAGGCGGTCTGTACAATGATGAATCCATTGTAGTGGAGATGTGCTGAGAATACAAGTGCTGTGTTGCTTTCCTTGGCCCTTAGGTCCTTTCTCAATGGGAGCGCTGTTATCTGGTTTCCGGTATGTCTGCATATCAACGGCCCCGAGATACCAACACTCCCCAAGCAGAGCGATAACACTGACTGGAAATTTAGTTCCGGAAAACCTTTGACAGAAAATTCTGGGTTTGGTACGGGTTAATAAAATTTGGTGAGAACAAACACTGCCGTACACACTTATATGACGGGTTGTTTTGCAAATTACACCAAATTTTGCTTAGCGTGTACGGTATCATGCACACATGCATGGAACCCGCAGAGAAGATTAAAGATAACAGCTCACGTTTGGGGGTCAAGGAAAGTTTTGGTGTTAATTACTGTTAGCCGGAACGGACTTGTAATTTTTTTACGGTTTCATCAAACATTGGAGCAGTCTATTTCCCGCGCATTCGATACATTTAGGACGTGCAAACGAGATTCTCTCATTTTCAGTTGGAATTTGCTGGGCTACACACCTTGTGGATCCTCAAAGTACACCGCCAGCTACTGTAGAGGAAGACAACAGCTCTCGAGAGATAGACCCGAATCGCCTAATTGCGAAGAATTGTTCTCTTGGGTATGAAAAGTCCTCTGGTTTTAAGGCAGTGACAAATTTTAAAATCACTGTCAGTGGTTACGTTGCAGATGACATGTCGGACCAGTTTCCAGTTGGGTATATCTTAATCGCCCATTTGGAGGCATTCAGTGACGAAAACGAACAGCAAAACAACATGAAGTAAGTCAGTTATTTTTGTCTGTCTTCCTCCCATGGTCTTGGGACATAAAAGACTCTTTTTGACCGGCAGCCCTAATCTGGGTGACGACACATTCAGAAATATTTGAAAATTTGTACTGGATGTTATGGACCTTGAGCAAAGCACCTCTAAACACTCTTTAGGTCGGTTTAAAGTTATTACAGCATGCAGGAGCTCCCGTACCAAAGGACATGGATGCTCGTCGGAGAACTATAGTTACACACCTAAAGGAGACCAACCTGGGTGTAGCTCAGGCTTTCTGTAGTTGCCTCCTAAAGGAAAACATTACAACCACACAGCATAACGGCGGTGTCCCTTTACAACAGTATACTTCTTTACGCACAATGCTAATTAACACCTACATGGTTAAAATATTGGCTTTCCGCACTGTACACCCTAAGTGATGACGAGCATCCCCATGGCTTATTTATGGTACTCTGTGAAAGAGTGCAATAAAACACTGAAAAAGTGAGTGTCTCTTCATGTCACTTGCCGGCGTCTCATTTTGGTTTGGTTTCTACATTTAAAACTACAGACAAACAAGATTACACTGGCCGCTTTATTGAAGAAGACGCTGAAAGGCATGTATTATATCATTATGAATCACAAATAGCCTTTGGAAGTGGTTCTCCTCCGATTTTCTAACATTTCTCTAAACCTTGTAAACAAGCCGAAGCCCTAACACAATGGAATGTCAATGCCTGATACACTTTGCGAGCTCTGAGGTCTGAAACTAAACTGGTTTTATGAAGAATTGCATTGTTGACCGATTTCGCAGACTGTGAACAAAACCATTCCTTAGTAAAACCTTAAGCGGAAAAGGCGCATTTCTTCTAACCTTTGTTTAGTAATTTTAATTACTAATTCATGTTTTTTTTCCTTTTTTCATCACGGAACCTTTTTTGTTACAAACAAGACCCTTGGGAATCAGTTGGGCATTATAAATGCCCTTAATTCCAATGCTTTGTGGATTGCTCAGACCAAAGATCCTTTCCTACCACAGTACATATATAACCTTTGTCGAACTTATATGAAACAACCCGTCAAAAATCGAAGGAAGTTTCGCCCTGTCAAGGTAACACTTGAAAATCTTGTATTAATTAGCCTTAAACAAAACCGTCAACTGATTGTTAAGTGTTCATTATCATTTGGATAATCCAGTTACATTTTTTAAAATTGTTATGCAAGTATAGCTAGGTCTGCCCCCCACCCCCCTCCCCCACGGCATTTTCATGCATTTGTATGTTTTCGTCTGAGAGCCTTAAACATCCCATTGTCAGGGCAGCAGATTCATACTAAACAGCATTTCCGTAAGGCTTACAAGGTGTTGAGAACTCAGAACTAAGCTTTATTGATTTAGTAATAAGATATCTTCCGCCCTAAGTGTTGTGTTAACGTGAACTTTGGACTGTGTAGGCCGTGCGTAAAAGGGACTGGGGGAGAAGAAATAAACATGTCGGTTGTTAAAACCTAGTTTCGTGTCTTAAAGTTGGATAACGCTTCATGGTGTCAGAAGCGGGATCTTCACATTAGCTTTGAACCTTCGCTACGCTTCCATCGAACTGTGAATTAACCGTTGAGTTTGTTTGGAAAGCAGAAACAAAAAGGACAAACAGGACAAAGACATGTCAACCGCCGAGCACGAGGTTTCTCCCGGTGCGATTTCCTCGCAGCAAAATCCACCGCCCGTAGCTCAAGCACTGGAAGCCGCACCAGAAATCCAACCGGTCGCAAACTTTCAAGTCCCTCCACCGGCGAAATTTTCATTCAAGCCGGAGGACTGGCCGAAATGGATTCAACGATTTGAACGCTTTCGCAAAGCGACTGGCCTCGAAAAGCGAAGCGGCGAAAACCAAGTAAACACGTTAATTTATGCAATGGGCGATCAAGCTGATGACATTTTCCTTTCATTTGAGCTCACAACTGAAGAAGAAAATGATTACAATCAGGTAAAAGGCAAATTTGAGAACCACTTCATTGTGAAAAGAAACGTAATCTTCGAGCGAGCGAAATTCAATTCCCGAATCCAGCGAGAGGGGGAATCTGTTGACAGCTTCATCACAGATTTGTATGGCCTTGCGAGGTACTGCAATTTTGGTGCGTTGAAAGACGAATTGATACGAGACCGCATTGTTGTGGGACTACGAAATCGCGACCTCTCGGAAAGGTTACAACTCGATCCGAAGTTAACTTTAGAAAAAGCTACAAACCTGGCAAGACAACGCGAATCGGTAAAGCACCAACAAAGCATACTTGATGGTGGATTTAAATCGAAATCAGTGGAAGTTGACAGTATCGCTAAAGGAAGAATGAAGAAAAAGGAGAAATTTCCTACCAAAAACTCTCTGGCAAAACCCAATTCAAGCCAAAACTCAAGTTCAAACAACACGCTTTCGAAATGTTCAAGATGCTTGGGAAACCCACACCCAAAGAAAGTCTGTCCAGCCCGTCTTTCTAAGTGCAGAAAATGTCAGAAGATAGGACACTGGGCACAAGCGTGCAAGAGTTCAGCAAATCCAAAACCGGGAACTGTTTTTGAAGTTGAGACTGAGGAATCATTTTTCCTCGGTGAAATAGTAGAGTTAGACGAAGTGCAAAGCAATAGCAAGACACCGTGGACTGCCACGATATCGGTGAATGAAAAACCATTGCTATTCAAGCTTGATAGTGGTGCTGACGTAACAGTGATTCCACGCCACAATTTTCTCGAATTGAGCCAAGCACGGTTACAACCTACCACCAAGGTTCTACTAGGCCCATGCAAATACCGAATGAACTGTAAGGGAGTGTTCAGAGCTCGTCTTACCAATGAACTTAAGTCCATTGAAGAAGATATTTACGTTGTAGAGGATCTGGCCCGACCACTCTTGGGCAGGAATGCAGCAGCCAACCTGAAACTCATAAGCAGGGTGTGTGAGTTAACCAGTGACGACTACAAGGCAAAAGTAATGCACGAATATCCAAGGCTGTTTGCTGGTCTGGGAAAAATGGAAGAAGAGTACACCATCAAGCTCAAAGATGGATCAAAGCCCTTCGCCTTGTCAGTGCCAAGGAAAGTACCAATGCCACTTTATGCTGAGACCAAGAAGGAAATTCAAAGGATGCTTGAAACTGGAGTCATCTCACACGTTGAGCAACCCACGGAATGGTGTGCGCCAATGGTAGTGACCCCCAAGCCTAATGGTCAAGTAAGAGTGTGTGTTGACCTCACAATGCTCAATGAGTATGTACAGCGTGAGAATCACCCGTTACCCTCAGTTGACGACACCCTAGGAAAGCTAGCAGGAGCGAAGTACTTCACGAAACTGGATGCAAATTCTGGATTTTGGCAAATAAAGTTGTCAGAAAGTTCAAGACCACTAACCACCTTCATTACACCTTGGGGTCGGTATTGCTTCAACGTTCTTCCCTATGGGATCAGCTCAGGTTCCGAGAAATTCCAAAAGTGCATGGGTAGAATCCTTGAAGGATTGGAAGGAGTTGAATGCAACATTGACGATGTCCTTTGTCATGGCCCTACCCAGGAAATACATGACAGAAGATTGAAAGCAGTTTTAGACCGCCTGTCCGCAGCAGGCGTGACACTCAATATCGACAAGTGCATTTTTAGTGCCCCAAAGATCAAGTTTCTTGGAAACGTGGTCAGTGCTAACGGAGTTGAAGCAGATCCAGACAAAATAACAGCTATTGTTAACCTTCCAGCACCAAGCAACATTCATGACGTGCGCATATTCCTCGGTATGGTGAACCACATGGGCAAGTTCGCAGAGCACTTAGCTGACAAGACAAAACCTCTTCGTGACCTGATGCAGAAAGAGAGCCAGTGGATTTGGGGACCGCCACAAGAGAAAGCCTTCCAAGAAATCAAGTCTAGCTTAACAAAAGCACCCGTCCTAGCATTATATGATCCCAACAGAGAAACAAAGATTTCTGCTGATGCATCATCTTTTGGATTGGGTGGGGTCCTCCTTCAAAAGCAAGATGATGAAAGCTGGAGACCAGTGGTATTCATATCCAGAGCACTCACCCCAGTGGAGTGTAGATATGCGCAAATCGAAAAAGAGGCCCTTGCCTTGACCTGGGCATGTGAGCGATGCAGTGACTACATCGTGGGTAAATCCATCATTGCAGAAACGGACCACAAGCCACTGGTGCCGCTCCTTACAAAGCGTGCACTGAATGACGTCCCTCCTCGGATACAGCGTCTTCGGATGCGCCTCATGCGTTTCCACTTGAAAGAAGTCATCCATGTGCCTGGAAAGGAAATGTACGTGGCTGACGCACTCTCTAGAATCCAGCCAGCCTGTTCTGAGTGTGAGACCACCATAAAGGAACAAGAGATGAACATATATCTCGACAGTGTACTTGACTCACTCCCTGTGTCAGACATCAAGTTACTACAAATCAAGGAGGCTCAAGATGAAGACACCATTTGTAAGGAGATTAAAGATTATTGCCTTGAGGGCTGGCCGAACAAGTTTAATCTTCATGACGCACTGAAACCGTACTGGTCAGACAGAGGAGAGCTAAGTGTAGTTCAAGGAGTACTGCTGAAATCATCAAGAATTGTCATCCCATCATCCCTGAGGTTAGAAGTCCTCGACAAGCTACACGAAGGACACCAAGGGATAACTAAATGCAGAGAGCGAGCTAAAAGTTCTGTTTGGTGGCCAGGTTTAAGTCGTCAGATACAAGATATGGTGGAGAACTGTAAAATCTGTGCAAGGCACCGAGTAATCAGGCCAGAACCACTCATGCCAACACCCTTCCCTGAGCGTCCGTGGCAAATGACTGCAACTGATCTCTTCGAACTCGATCACATCACTTACTTGATAGTGGTTGATTATTTCTCTCGCTATGTAGAGGTAGCGGCAATGAATAAGACAACCAAATCGTCTGAAGTTATCAGAGCGCTCAAGGCGATCTTTGCACGACACGGCATTCCAGAGGAAGTCAGGAGTGATAACGGTCCACAGTATGCATCAGCAGAATTTACCCAATTTGCAAAAGACTGGGGATTTAAACATACAACAAGTAGTCCCCGCTTCCCACAGGCAAACGGCGAGGTTGAACGAGCAGTGAAGACTACCAAGTCTCTTCTGAAGAAAGAGAAGGACCCAACCAAGGGACTGTTAGCATACAGATCTACCCCACTTGCTTGTGGACACTCGCCAGCAGAGCTACTCATGGGACGGAAAATCAGGACCACCGTTCCAACTTTTCATACAAATTTGGCCCCAAGTTGGCCTGACATCGACAAGTTGCGTCAAAAAGAAGCAGAGAGCAAGGACAAATTGAAGACCAACTTCAACCAGCGTCACAGATCTGTTCCGCTAGAGCCACTACAACCCGGCACCCAGGTGTACATTAATGACGGGAACACCGCAGGAACAGTTACGGGAACAGTTGCCAGTGCAGCAGAAACACCAAGATCCTACACGGTTGAGACAGGTAGAGGCACAGTGAGACGGAATCGATCACACATCACACCAGTTCCTGGAGACAAACCGGAGATGCCGAGTAACAAGGAACCTGTGACTGTAGACAAGCCACCAACTCCTGTGAAGTCCCTTCCCTCACCCTGTATTTCCACAAGGCAAAAGAGACTGACCAAGCCTTCGCTTAGGTTGAAGGAGAGTTTAGGACTTGCATGATTCAGACTCGTTATATGTTCATTTTAAATCTCAGACAAGATCTAGCCGCCGTTTCTTATTTTTGTTTGCTGTCTGAGATGACAACCTTAAGTTGTTTGTGATTTTAAAAAAAAAAGTTGTTTGTGACCTTTACAAGGGGAGATGTTGTGTTAACGTGAACTTTGGACTGTGTAGGCCGTGCGTAAAAGGGACTGGGGGAGAAGAAATAAACATGTCGGTTGTTAAAACCTAGTTTCGTGTCTTAAAGTTGGATAACGCTTCACTAAGCTTTCCTGATTCGCTAGTTTTCACTTCCTTAGACAATGCCCCTTTTATGTACAAAATGCATAGCCACGCTGCTTTAGTCTTTAGTTGAATTTGGTCACCTTCAAGTAGTTTAAGTTTATAGTTTATTTGGTTAGTTGGATTTGGCCCTTAGAGACAAGCGGGAACCGATATGTAAGTAATTTTGTTATTTTCTGTAGTTTTTACCTTAACATATTATTACGATTCCCACAAGAAATTAACTCCGTGTGTTTGTGCCATTGCATGGCTGCGCCCTTTTGGGCTTCAAGTATGTTTTCTTCGTTTATTTAGAGTAAGCCTTATTTTATTCAAGTTCAGTAGGTTTCGTCCCGTTTGCAGATGCAATCTTATCAGTCGAGTCCCCTTGTTACTTTCTTAGCGTTGCTCGTAGGATGCAACCACTGATGTTTCAGAAAGTTTCTCTGTATCTTTGTGTCCAAGCTCATATTAAGCCTACTTATATAAAGCTATTTAATGTCTATGCTAGTCTAGTGTCTAAGTTGGGTAGGTTATTATTTCTATACCACCCACTAGTGTAGGTCCTTGTTTGTTATACATTTTAGTGAAGTTTTACGCCGGATCAACGTCAAAGTTAAAATATGATTGGAATGTTTGTAATGCCGCCAACCTATACATCTATATTAATTAATGTACCCACAATTTAGCTCCTTTATAATGATTTGTTACGCTGTATTGTATTTCAGTTTACGTTCGATCATCGTCAATAAAATCACCGTCAAGGATAAGTTCCTAACTCCGTGATCCTCGTTGACCTTTAGTCGATCAGTAAAGTATATATAGTACTTCGGAGTTTCGCCTCTGCAGGTAGTTTAGCCGCGTGACATTTAGGCTTCTCTACAGTTGCTGCGCATCACCCGTAACACAAGGTGTAAAATTGCCTCACCACGAGGAGTTGAATGTAAATTAATTTCTTTTCTTGTCTTGTCTTTCTTGTCTTTCTTTGACGTAAATTGATTTTTCTTGCTTGCCATCCATACATGATAGGTTATTGGAAAACAGCCTAATGCAGATGATGGGTATTCAACAGAGAGGTTCAAATAGATGGAGATGGCCAACTGATTGCCACAGAAAATCAAGAGCATATCCTGGAAGGGAAAAAGCATGACTTCCTGGTCAACGTTCCTCAAGGTAATTAAGCTTACGCTTATGGCTGCATCAATCTTAGGTCACACAACAGGTTTTCTCAATTTGGGACGCAGAATTAAATTTTAAAATTCGTTAAGACATCAAAAGTATGTGGTACTTGTAAATCTACATATTTCAGGTGCATCTATTTATTTAGGGTGGCTGATACCAGCTTTCAGTGCTAGCTTTTTCACAGAGTTCACTTTGACAGAAAAATAACTACAATTAGAACACTTGAAAAGGACAGCTTTGGACGAAATTTACTGTAGTAAACGAAATAATAGTCGGCATTTCTGCTCAACAACTAAATTTATAGTTTTATCTTACAAAAGTTTTTGTGCCCTCGGTTTGCCTTTTGGTTCTTTTGTATCAAAGTTAACTCGCTAAAAAGCTGATAACTGGTACCAGCCACCTTAACTTCACCATTTAGAAACATTTATCAGCTTTTATGTAAGGATACTCAGTAGCTCTCAAGAGTCGTTGCACTGTAGTTGTCTCCCACTTAATAATGCTGGATCCCCGTTTCATTCTGACGTACCATTTTATGATTCTTACGTACCCTTAAGTTCATCACTGAGCTACCTTTATCCAAGTAAACAGTATTTAAGATAAAAGTTAAAGAAAAAAACAAAAGAGCAAAAGTATATTAATTCGAGATATGAGCTTCTAGTGTTTAGTGATGTAAATAAAAAGTATTTCAGTGATTTCATGTCATGGCAACTCCGCTACAAATGATTTAAGTATGACTGAAATCAAGAGATCAGTCTACGAAGTTTGTACTTAAACTACAGTAAAATAATACAGAAATTTGTCAAAGCATCTCGTCTTTGCAGATCTTGATAACGGAGAGGCCTTATGGGCATTGTTTAAGGCTGAGAAAGCACTTTTCGGGAATAATTAACCACAAGTGCTCATGGCCCATGCAGTAAGCAGCTTGTGTGCCAATTTTGACTTGGCAATAGAGACCTTCTACGAATCTGGCATTCCAGTCTTAACAGGACATCCCGTGTCTGGCAAAAGCACTGCTTTAAAATCAGTGCTTAGTGTGTTTGGAGATTTCACATTAGTGAACAGTAAGTAATTATTCATGTCTGCGTCTATAAATGCGTCTATATTTATTAATTATAGATAATTATGTCCATGATCCATTGATTTTGACTCCGCACTCGAAGTAGCACTTTTCGCGAAATATTTTCTGACTGCTCTTCAATTTAGAAAGTATTGTTCATTTTTTTGAGCAATCAACACCAATCCTCAGTGTGACTGGCCTCACATGAAGTACTTTCCCTTCATTATTGTTCAACTATCAGCGAAGTGAGTCACTCTATGAATACTATGGTGAATACTTTTGATCACGCAAGTACTGTACATCCCCTTCTTCTGGATACATAATCATAGGCTGAAGATCATAGGCTGAAGATCATAGGCTGAAGATTAAAGTCCCGAAATCCGTAGTTTAACTTAACACAAAGCCCAACATGTTAAAGGGGCACTGTCACAGCAGTTTTGCGTTTTTAGGTCATAACTGACTGGAAATTGAAACTGGTTTCTTACACTCACAAGTGTAAGAAACTCACAAGTTTGTAAAGAAGGCCTGTAAAGAAGTCTTAATTCCAGGAATACTTACACAATGCATCAATGGTTGAATATTAAATGTTTTCTGACAATCGTTTTTCTTCCTTTGTTATCCTGATCAGGCCGGGAGTGCTACTGTAAGAGGAGAGAATAAACCTCATGCAGTTCCGATGGTGACCACAAATCTAGATTCTGGCCAACTGAAGTGAGTAAAACACGTCCTGTCAGCAAAATAAATTCATATTTTTATAATCACTAGTCACAAAGAAGGAAATGAGAACAAAAACAAGTGTTTGCATGATGCATAATAGTAGTTGTATGCGATTATTCAGGCCCAAAAATCTCGATCCGATGTCCATACATTAGCATTAATTAACAAGGGAAACACAATAGAACAACCAGACCCAAAAAGCTCGATGCCATGTCGCATAAATTAAGAATGCATAAATTAGGGTTGGGGGAGGGTTACTGGTAAACCCTATGGGATCATGAGGGAGGGTTGTTAATGAGATACAGGTCATATAGGTGTATGAGGATTTTTATGAATATATTTATTGGTGAGCATGGTGAGAGGATCGAAGAGAGGTGTGTGTTGTGCTTCTCTTATGTGTCCGCCCAACCATCCGGGTGGTGTCGCAAATATAAAGCTAAAAGAACAATGGGAAAGACAACGAGCCAATGAGCTAAAAGTGATGTCATGATCATCCAATCAGAAGGCTCTGACGTCATTCAAATTACAAAGGGCTGGTCACAGAGCCAATGAGAAGCCATAGTATTATTTTGATGAATATTCAATTACCTGAACGTGTCTGGGCATGATCGCTGTCCAGTATACCAAATTAACTTATGAAAGAAAAATCTACAGTTTCGCGCTTTACCCTTGAGCTATGAGCAGAAAAGTTAGTTCTTTCTTAGAAACCAACTATACATTTCAAATAACTGAATACTACTGTTTACGAAATCAAAAATGATTTTATACAACAAAGACACAACAAAAATCACTTTGCGTCCGGCTTGTTAAAAGTCTATGTAATACATTTCGTCCACAGAGACAAAACATTGTGAAAACTCTCTAGCACTGTATATCTCACGCTTCAAAGAAGCGGCAAACTTGTCCAGTTCTCGAAACGGGTCGATATTACAAGTTGTAACGAAGTCTCTTACGATCTGATCAGCATTTTGCGATCGCTCCCTGGCTTCCCTTTCGCGTGCTTCTGTTTTTGCGCGATTCGCACGTATTTCTGTCAAACGATCTTGTGCCGTTTCAAAGAGTAGTGATTTAACTCTGTCCTTTCCTCCATCAGCTATACACATCTTGGAAGAAACCCTGTTGATCGATCCTTAAAAATGGAAAATAAACCCTTCACTACCGTCAAACACTGAATTCATGTTCGTAAAATCAGAAAATAATGTGAAAACTGTTGGGGTTAAGTGATCACGCAAACTTATGAGTAGTGTAAATGAGTCAAAGTCTCATCAAAAACAAGTGAGCCTTACGGATTGTTTTACCAAAGATTTGAATCACTTGGGAAAAAAAAAAGCAATTCACCACTTACCGCCCTTGAAGCCTATGTTTGATGATCTTGTGTGGTCTAAAATCTGAGCTTGTGGCAGCGAACATTTTTTTCGAGTCTTTGCAGCGATAGCTTCCCTCCATTACGGGGTTTCGAAGCACAATAGTTCCCTCTCCTTCGTTTCTTGAACAAGAATGAAAAAAGCGTGGCTTGACTCCGCGTCGGTCGTAATCAAGGAACAAAAAGTCACGGCGTTCTCAGGAAAAAGTCCTTTTTTGTGGTTTCCAGAATAACCTGGAAGGCTTTTCACCAAGTTTGTCGCTTGGCTGAACGCTCCGTATGAATTAAACACGTTCATGTTTATCAGTACTACTGAAGGAATGTTTAATCCTTTTTAATCACGCGGTTCAGTCACCAATATTTTCCGTGGGAAAATTAAGAGCATTTATTGTTACAGCCAAGCGTAATAGTTCCCTCTCCTTCGTTTCTTGAATGAGAAATGAAAAAAAAAAAAGCGTGGCTTGACGCAGCGTTCCCAGGACAAGTCCTTTTTTTGTTTTTACGACCTAATGACCCGAAAAAAGGCGTAGTGTTCCCAGGAAAAAAGTCCTTTGTTGTTTTTATGTCCACCTCCTTTTGCCAACCTTTGATGTACGCGCGGCATTGGAAAAAAAATGTCGGCAAAGGAGTTGGATAAAGTGATTTTTATGCCGCCAAAGTAGGTCAATTAAATCGGTTATTATGTCCTAGTATACCTAAGGCTATGACAAGCCTCGGAAAAAAACTGATCATGAATCGCCACCATGAATGCTCTGGAAACTGTGCAACTTGTCATCAGCGCCAAAGCAGCATTACATATAACAGAGAGACACATCGAAGAAGCACCGAGAGCCTCCCATTTTCTGGCAGACCTGGACGTGGCAGGATTGATAGTAAGAACTATCAAGGAATTAGAACGAAGGAAACTTCAAGAAAATCGAATTCTTACCATCAGCCAAGAGTCTCCAATGTTGAGCCCTATGTTTATCTTTTACCGAAAACGGGTTCCGCGTTTAAGGTACGTATGGTAAATGTAGGGTTCAGGGTTGGAACAACCCTAGGCGGTGAAGAGTCCGATAATATAGAAATTGTTATGCGAAAAGCAAATGGGAGGTGGGAAATTATCACGGCATATCCTTGCTGATATTTTTTCCACCTCCTCCACAAACAACAGCTCCTTTAGGAGCTACCACTTCATCAAAAGTCAATAACCAATGTTCATACAACGTTCCATTATGTGTGTTGTCTCTTTATCGTATGACTCTGTCTTTGTAGGATCTATTAAGAATCAACCCGTGAGTTTCAAGTCATTCATCAAAGCATTTTTCCTTTGGTTCAGTGGAAATCATCAGAGTAGTTGACACTCCGTGCGCGCAAAGCAAAATGGCGCGGTGAAGTTTTGAGGAACCCGGCGCCAGATAATATTTTAGAGTTTTAATTGGTTGACGATGATGTCACCTTTACTTTCTCATTGGTTCGCACGTAATTCCGCCAATCAACTAGAGGGGTATTGTCTCAGATCCATATAAAAAAGCGTAAGACGGTCCACAGGAACCACTTCTATTTTCATCGAGTTAGAGTACGGTTAAAAATGGAAAATTTTGCCCTGTTTGAAGAAATAACAGACAGCACCCTAAATGAAGTCTATGACGCATACGAAGACGACATGATGCTCGTGCAGGCGCTGGAACATTATGAAAGTAAGTGAAATATGTGATACTCGTAAATCATGATTTGCATTATTTTCTTGAAGCGTGATATTGTACAAACTAGAACTCTGTGTGCAGAGACCATGGATTTGTGATGCAAATTTTAGGAAAAATGACTTTTCACTTCTGTTTGGCGGGATTATCGGTTTATCTTTGTCGTGTTTCTCGTTTTCTCTTGTATTGTGATGCGGGCACGGGAAACAACACATCCCCGTGGGTGAAATAGCTTCGCGTGCGAGACGGTGCCGGGACCTAGGTTCGAGACTCATTCGTGGTTCATTTTTTAACCAAACACAATTGTTTTTTTTTTCTACTCGATTTCTTATGATAAATGTTATTGGTCTTCTTTTTAGACAACATGATACATGATGCTGTCGATCTGTTGCGTGAGATGGTAGAAAATGTTGACCAGGAATAATGCAACCAAGCCAACTGTCCCTCCGTATCGTCAACTGTAGAGGAGCAAGAGGTGTACAGTACATCCTCCCCACCTCATAGTCAGCAACAGGGCGCAGGTGTTGTGCAAACCCCCCAGCCAGGTCCCATAGAATTCGTTTTGCAACCCTTAGTAGAACGTAAATTGAAAAGGATGGGTGTTCACGAACGTGTGTTTGAAACCAGAGTCTAACAGATCGGGCCAATGTTGCGGGCAGAATTTAACGCATGCACTGACGCATGGATTACGGCGGGCGCTAAAACGTTTACTCGATAATCCTGACATAATGGCATAATGATATCAGACGGGTTGATGAATTCATGAATTCAATGAGCCGGATGCTAAACTCCAATGAACAGTTTGAACTAAACAATACCTTTCAACTAGAATTTGTTCATGTACGCGCTAGTCCACGTGGTGGGGGTAACGGAAGAGATTACAAACCGGGGCATCAAGCTTCCGTGAAGTTCCGCTTGAAGAAAAAATGTATCATTAAGATTCCTAAGGATGCTAAGAATATGTGCTGTGCTCGAGAGATTGTTACGGCCAAAGCTATCGTCGATGACCACCCCCAATGCAAAGGGTTCAAACGAGGTCGTAAAATCCAGTACGAGGCAGCGCTCCACTTACACGCAGAAGCCCATGTCATCCCCGGACCGTGCGGAATGGATGAGCTAACTCAG
>BLFK01000447.1:232188-251515 GCA_014634185.1 Astreopora myriophthalma | reverse complement strand
TAACCATTAACTTTTAACTATTACCCACACCCACGACCTGTACCCACACCCACACCCACGACCCACGACTTGTACCCACGACCCACGACCCACGACCATTAGTCGAACTCTGCGATTTGGGGTATACAGTAAAAGTCATCTGGGAGTGCAAATGGCGGAAATGTAAGACCCTGGATCCAGAAGTAGCTGAGATTGTGGCCGGGTTCGATTTACAAGAACCGCTTTTACCTCGCGACGCTTTCTTTGGTGGGCGCACAAATGCTGTCCGTCTTCATTACGAAGTCAACGAACAGGCTGGTGAACAAATCAAATATTACGACTACACCAGTCTCTACCCCTGGACCAACAAGACCCAGAAGTATCCGGTGGGACATCCTGAAATGATATACGCCCCTTCACCCACAAAACCTCTTTCCGATTATTTTGGCCTCGCAAAATGCACAGTACTCCCACCCTATGGTCTTTTCCACCCAGTACTACCATACAGAACACATAACAAGCTCACATTTCCTCTGTGTCGCGCCTGCGTGGAAGAAAATATCGAACACCCTCTCCACGGAAAAGTCTCCTGGTGTGGCCATGGTGAACAGGAGCGAGCATTGACGGGTACATGGTGTACACCGGAACTGGAGAAAGCTGAAGAGATGGGTTACGTGATCCAAACAATTCACGAAGTGTGGCATTTTCGAGAAACGTGAGTAGGCCTGTTTGAAGAGTATGTCAATACCTGGCTCAAGTTGAAAACAAAAGCTTCAGGCTGGCCCGCATGGTGCGACACGGAGGAAAAGAAACAGCTCTACATGACGCAGTTTCAAGAAAAAGAGGGCATTGCCTTGGAGTATGAGAAAATTGCCTTTAATCCTGGTCAGCACGCTTTGGCCAAGCTCATGTTAAATTCCATGTGGGGGAAATTTGGACAGCAAGTGAACAAAATGCAAGTGAAAGAATTCATAGAGCCTCAAGCCTTCTGTCAGTTCATGGATTCGGACCAGCATGATGTTCGCTACGTCAGCTGTATCGATGAACAAAGGGTGGAAGTCTATCATCGCGAGGAAGCATTATGTGAAAATGTCTCCCCCAATCTGAATATCTTCGTGGCCTGTTTCACCACCTGCTGGGGGCGCTTACGTCTCTATGAAGCTCTAGAACTGTTGAACGAACGGGTCTTGTATTTGATACAGACAGTGTGATTTTCGTGCAATCCCCCGGAGAAGTGGAACCTGTGCTGGGTGATTATTTGGGTGATTTCACGGATGAATTAACCAGCGGAGATTTGATCACAGAGTTTTGCTCGGGAGGACCAAAGAATTACGGCTATCGTACGAAGAAAGGCAAATTTTGTTGCAAAGTAGGAGGATTTTCGTTGACCGTCGAGGGGATGACGCAACTCAATTACCAAGTGTTGCGTGAAAACACCTTGAATGAGTTGAAACGCCCTTTAGAGTCACCGCGCAAAACCCGCGTCACAGACACACAAGATCGTCCGAGTTCCTAAAGACTATCAAGTATGGACCAATGAAGCCCACAAAGAATACAAGTTGGTATTTAATAAACGCGTTTTGAACCCACGAACAGCGATCACCGATCTGTATTGATATCAAGCACTTGACTCTGAAGATGAAGAACTTATTGTCACTATGGTTGAACTAATGGATGAAGACGAATGAAAAAACCCTCTACTTGATTAGTCTCTTTAGTATGAAGTCTGTCACAAGGTTATCTTAGTTTGTGTCGCTAGAAATATGACAAACAAAAAAACAAAAAAAAACAAAAAACAAAAAACAAACAAGTTTTAACACTCCACCAGCCGGATTTGAACCAACAACCTTAGGGTCGACAACGCTACGCTCTAACCGATTGAGCTACGGGCGGTAATCTAGATTATGAGTTTAAATTAAATGACAACCCCCATGATCGATGAATAATACACACACGCACACACAAAATTATCGATTTTTGTCAAGGTTTATTGAAGAAAACAAGGGACCGAGGAGTCACTTGGACCCTCGACACATTCCTGCTTGTACATAAGGCTATCACAAGAAACAATAGGACAATGTTTTCACAATTTGAGTTTGCATTTGGCTTGCATGATCCCTTTCGCAATGGCTTCCGTCCAGGTTTTCTTTCCGGGCAAACGGGTAATGGCTGCAATCATCCTATCATCCGCCTTCCACTTGTCGTGCAAATTCTTGGCTTTGGCATAATCCATGTCGTGTTGTTTGGCAATTTTATCCAAGCGATTGATACCCGGGTCCCCACGCGCCAACCGTTTCTTCAAATGCGTCCCAGGTCCCATGTATTGATATCCCGGCTAATGAAATTCAATCCCAGTCTTTCCCAACCATTTCTGAACATCCAACCCTTCTCCGTGTTGTAGGCGTTTGCGGCGAAGTGATTTGCGTGGGGGGGGTTTACGTTTCTTAGTAGTCCTCCCCATCAAGCTTGCGGCCTGGTCAAATTCTTCCCACCCCGGTAAAGGTTTCAAACGTTCTGCTTCTGTAGCGGCTTTCTTACGATGGCTGTGTTTGACTTGTTTCACAATGATCTCGGCTTTTTCTCTCGTGGTGCTACCCGGTGACAATCCAAATTCGCCAGCAAACGGGAGTGGGGCCTCCACTTGCTCCTCCAATGACACAGAGGGGGTTGGTGAATGGCCGCTGCTGGAGGTCCCCCGCGAATTTTTGATTAGTCTGCGTAACGGGTGTGACACTTGTTTGACACGTGCTTCTTTCAAACCGTTGGGCATGTTCGAGACTAACAACACATGTTTTTCAGCCGCCAAGCGTGCAGCTTTTGTCAATCGCATGTTCGCGGTCAAACGCCCTTTGTATTGATCTGTCAACTTTGCCATCTCTTCTGGGGGAACCATGACATACTCGCGAAAAGCACTCATCGTTTTAGGGGTGGTGAAGCGTGTAAGGGTTCACACACAGGGCACTCGACTTCGAACGTTGCTCCGTCGTTAAGTGTGTCCCAATAATGCTTACAGGCATCGCACATCAAGTTATATCGTAATACGCTCAGGTCACGTTCCAAGGTCTGCACCCATTGACATAAGACATCCTTTTCTTTCAGTAAGGACTGTAAATCCTGCTGCAAATTATCCGCTTGCTGTTTCCATCCCCTGGCTTCTTCTTGTGCTTGAATCATGCGGCGCAACGCTACTCTGCTCATGGTATGGGATAACAGCAAGTCAAGGCCTCGTTTAGTGTTTGACAAACGTCTGTAGCTTTCTGACATATCCATGCATTGCAGTGGCTTATCAAGGATCTCACATTGAAGGCTTCGAAGAATGTGGGACGGAATATCAACTCAATCATGACGAGGGGTGATAACAGCAACAATCCAAGGCGTTGTTCAAACCTCTCCAAAAGCCAGTACCTTTTTGATGCAACAACAAATCGCGTCGCCTTTTTAAGGATGTTTTGCAACGGGCCAAAGTTCGCAAAGTATGCCTGTGAGGGCGCCACGCTCGCACGGTGGATGGGGATAAGGGTAATCGCCCTTTTAAGGCATTCAGGACCACTTCGCTGACGGCATTGATCTGATCGGCATTGGCATGACGTCACTGGTCTTGACGCTGTAAATGGTGTGCCTCATTAGCCAATTGTCGCAGGAATGGAAATTGTCTACGTAAACGCGGGGGCGGTCCTGCTGGCATGACCACTTAACTCGATCCCTCTAGGACAGGAATAAAAACTCGTGCGTACCCCTGGGATGGTAAAATATCGGTCCAAAGACGGCAGTCATCTGAGGAGGCCGGGTGTAAGTCAAAGATTAAATAGCCAAAGGTGCGTTCCGTCGCATGAGAAAAAACGCCCATCACACCCTTGACTTGGCTTGGAAATGCCTGACACACCAAGGCTCGCAACCCTGTGCAATCGCGAAGATTCTTGAAACAGGCAATGTAATGCGCATTGCGGGAGAGTGTCTTGGCGTAGGGTCCCGGTGGAAACAAATCTTGACACAAATACAGCACGGTGATGTTCCGATGATGGGAGTGTTTCGTAAATAGGTCCAACACGCTACCCCCCTTCATCCATCAAATCGTCCAAAACCAGCACTCCACCGCCCTGTGGCCCGAACCATGTGTCCAAGTCGTCCAAATTGGGAATGCCCTCATGAAAGTCCACATTATCCTCTTGGTACATTGTCTCGAACGAGGGTTGCCATGCTCCATAACAATAGTGTTTGGTGGGTGGGGGCGGGTCCATTAACATTGAGGCATGTTTCAACAATTCCCGCGTGAATGTGGTCTTGCCACACCCTGAGGGGCCAGCCACCAATAGGCTGCAGGGGTTTGGAAAAAGGCTGTACCACTGCCTGTGATGCGTGACTGTGTCCGAGGCATCGTCCCAACTGATAATTTCCCCCTTGTTCAACGTCTTTTATCCAAAGCTTTTTTCACTCCATAACCTGCTGCAGCACTCACCCCACCCAAGGCTGCCGCTTTGCCTGCGGCTGCCAAGGCTGGCAGGGCTAAGGCTAGTAAGGGAAAGAGGCCCCCTTGCTGGGTGTTGGATCGTCGTCGTCTTTGTCGTGTCACTCGCCTCTTACGAGGAGCAGCGCGGCGGCGTTGTGTTCGTTTCAAAGGCATGGTGTCAAATGATACGGGTGATTAACATGGGCTCTTTTTTTTTTAAATAAATAACACATAAAGTAAACGTCATGTTGTTTTATTTGCATCTTTCAGTGATACATAGCTTCACGCCTAGAACAACACGTTTGACTATCTTCTTCATTCACTACAGCCCCATCGAGTAGGTCCGCTCTTAGGGAGGGAGCTAATTGTGCTTGAATGTGATGGCCAGCCTCGTGATCAATAGCCACTAAATCGTGCAAAGAAAATTCATTCAGGAAATCGTGCATGCTCTGACCGCGACACTTTGCTTGTAAAAACAATAGGGCATAATGTCCGCAAGCACTACTGTTCAAACTTTGTAAACTGCGTTCGTTGCGGTGGATGGTGGGAAAATAACGCCAAATCCATGCCAAGACGTGAGGTACTCCGTACGTGTCCAATGGTAAACCATAACTGTCGAGGATCTCACAGGTATTCCCCAAGGTCCACAAAGCCAGCCAGTGCCACCCAGGTTCCCCTTTTGGATCCGTGTTGACAATGAAAGCCTTCCCAGTAGCTCGCCCAACTCTAGAAGGGAGGGTTGGTAATTGATCTTCAGGGTACACACCCCAAAATACACGTCGCAAGACAGGGTCTCGTTTCGCCAAGGCTGTCAGTTGCTGGTCACTTAATGGCACCAGCTCGATGGGTTCTGTTTGGTTCTAAAGCTCGGCAGGAAATGTTGCTACACCTACCCCTCTGTTGTATTTGAAGGGTCTTTCTTTTATTCCTTTCACACATCGTAATTTACGACGCCTGTCCCACTGATATCAATGACGCTTTCAAATTCACCCCAGACCACCACGGTCAGATTGTTCCCTGGATTGGCCCCAAAAGTGATCTCCAAGGTCACATTGCCTTGCTGTTGTGGGTTCCGTAACAAACCATCTGCATCTCCCCCTGCTACATTATTGAACACGAATAGCGTGCAATTCTTGCCATAACCCCAATCTCCAGGTGTCAGCATGCTTTCTTGATGTTTGCCTAAGGCACCACTGGCTTGCAGGAAGCGATAATACCCCCACCAATCTTTCTTATCATCGTTCTGGTTCAGTTCCAAGGTTTCATACGGATACTCCTCTCCGCGAATGATTTGACAAATGCGTGTCACACCAAACTTTTGGAAGGCAAATGGGTAATAATCCAGGTTCCCATTGTAGGCTCGACTGTCTAATAACCCTACCATCAAACGATCTGGTATACGGCCTTGAAACAGGTCTGTCTTCTTAAACAAAGTACTGTCTCCATCAAACGTGAAAGTACACACATCCATGTACACGGTAGGGTACTTGGCCCACATGCCTTTATTGTGCCTTCGTTTAGTCAGAGCAGTGTAAGTGGTCGGGTTCAGTGTCAGCCGGCACAGGTAAAACTTGGCTTGGATATCATTCGGGCCTAGGCTTGGATATTTCTTGCCAGCCACCTTGGTACCAAAACAGAAAAAATTGGGGGTGTTAAACGTGATGCGCAGCTTGATTTCGATGCCAGGGACCAACACGCGACCCGTGTGAAAGGCTTCCAAATGCCGTTTCATCACCAATCGCACCCACCCGTTCTGCAAAAATCGGGCCGTTAACACTTTCAAGGGATTGGTTTGTCCTGTTGCAAACGCGCCGGCATGGGTAGGTTGATCATCTTCGGCTGCATTGGTGGCTGCCAGGGATGCATTCACATTCAAATAATTCACCCAACCTTGTGGAGCCAGTAGGGTCTCACCCTCAGCTGGGGTGAAATTCAATAAGGTCTCACCAAAGGCCCGGTAGGCATACATGCCCGTCTGTTTGGTCATCAACGTTCCATTTAGCCGCATGTCAAACTGTTGGATCATGGTGTGGGCCACATTATTCACCAGGTACACATATTTGGTGTAATCATCCCCCGATTGGTTGGCACCCGCGGCTGTGGCTTGTCCGTCGACGAACAAACCTGGGTGGGTGGCATCGGTGGGCAGTCTCATGTCCCAGGTCAAATAACTCTGATTCAAATCCACAAAATCCTCCAATTCGGAAATAGTGAATTCCAGGGGCGTAATGCTGCTGTTGTTGAGAGGTGAGTAACCTACCCACCGTGACCCTTGAATAGCCAAGTCTTGGGCTGGCAATGCCCAGAAATTCAACGACTTGCTCATGGTGAAGGTTAACGTCGTCTGTGGGTGGATCGCCAGTGTGGCCGCCGTTTTATCTGTATTGTCCGCGGGTGGAAGAGTTCGTACCCCGGGGGTGGTGACAAGGAACTGGAAATCCACCCTCCGCGTTGCCCCCATCCACACAAGCGCCTTTCACGTCTATGGATCGGACAACCACTCGCGGCATGACTGGTCAGGTGTACCTGTTCGTGGCCTAGTGTATCTGAGATCAATTGCAAAGGGGAACGACTTGATATATAGGCCCACTGATGGTGGGGGGAAGGCCACTGATTTAGCCATAGCAAGAACACGATCACACGCCCTACATTGATAGGAAACAGACTGACCCACAAGTCCTGCGGGGCAATTTCCTCGGAAGGCCATTGCTCCATAGCGTCTAAGATCTCTATGGGGCAGTGAGAGCGCAGTATTCTCACCTCACGGGTCCATCACCAACATTGCCAAGTATCAAACAAGAACACACACAGAGACCACATCGTATCATTTGAAGGTAACAAGGTTTATTCAAACAAATTTATACAAGAGGAAATGATGAAACCATGACAACTACACTGTCTTGGTCCGAATCAGACTCTTCTTCTTTCTGCAGCTGTTTCTGACGTCGTTCCATCATGCGTTGGGTCAGTCTTCAGTTTCTTTTCTGCTTTCTGTTCATCTTTCAACATCTCTTTCAGTTTAGCCAGGGCTATGCGGGCAATGAGTTCGCACCGCTCTTCTTCTTCTTCTTCTTCTCTTTCTTCTCGCAGGCTAGTGGGTGTAACAAAAATACCGGATGGCAAAAGTCCGCTTCCAACTTCCGAGGCACAAGGCACCTCCGTTTAGAGCAGGAACGGGTTTCTTCCTCTGAGGTGCCAGGGTTTTCCGTTTGGACACTTGTGTGACTTCATCCATGTCATCTTTGGTCTTAGGCAAAGGTGTTTCTTTGATGACAGCTTTATCTTGTTCCAGGTTGGTTTTCTCGACTGTTTCGTTCTTGCTACTTAAGTGCATACAGTCGGTCAAGGACGCACCCTCCTGAGCATTCAACCTCTTTGCCTCGGGCAGGGAGACATCTTTCTTGATAGGCATGGTTGGATGTATTCTTGGTGGAGGTGATTGCGCTCTACACATGAGATGAGTTCTGACTGTTGGGGAGTTAGGCCGCCTTTTTATAAAGCTTTTTCTTTGCATTCATTGGTCCAGGTCTTCTTTTGTTTTTGATTGGTCCACGTCACACGCTTAAAATATCCCACACACGATTGGTTGTTTGACGTACCCTCGACTTGATACCAGTCTTGACACGTTTGGCTGCTTTTTCCACCGTAGACCTAGCGGAACTACTGGCTTTACATTTCATCCTGCTGACTCCAGCACGCAGAACGGTGCCCGCTGCTGCATCAAGCCCTTGACCTTGTGCCAGAGTCTGCAGACCTTCTGCCACGGCAGGAGCCCCTATCTCCCATAGAGCTTTCCATAATCCGTCTCCCACTTGTGGGGGTGCGTATCGTGTAAGACTTCTGCCCCGCATCTTAACTCGTAGCGTACTGTAGGGGGTGGTTAAGTGCTGCTTTATTTATCCTGGATGAAATGCAGGGTGATCAAGGTTCGGTTACCCTTGTCCTTAGGAAACGCTACCAGCACACCATTTGTTCTGCTACTTCCACTTCCATCGTCTCGTAGGTGTTTTGCTGTACGGGGTGAAATTGTTTGTGCATGGGTTCGAAATATGCCACACCTCTACCTCGTCTTTCATACCAGACTTCACGCAATAAATCCGTCTTCACCCCTCCTACAATGGTGCTCTGTGCCACATTACTGTACACCTGCAGTGTGCGCGAAGGTTCCCCCACCACCAATCGCAAGGCATGGTTCAAGTTTGTGAAACGCCAGTTACAACTCATGCTTAATCGCAGACAATTCTTTTCCTTAGTCCAGAACACGCCAGTTTCATCTTCCTCCTGTAAATCGCGGTACTTTGGAGAACTCGTCAGATCTGGCACATTGTCATCGATGTAGTTGGGGCCAAGTTCCCATGTCTCCGTCAGCCATCCCATCTTGATGGCTAAGGTACCATTAATCCAAATTTCTGGGGTGTTGCAGACCCCATCGAGTTTGATCTTTGTATTGTCAATAAGCAGGTCTTGTTCATTTCCTCGTTGAATCCAGCGAAACGTTACGTACAGACGTTTGCCCTTGTCATCCACAAACTTGCTCCCTTGCCAGGGATTCCTCGTCCGCTTCTGGGTGAGAACAGCAACACATGCTCTCATGAAACTTTCTCTGTCCACCACCCACTCAAGATGATCAACGTCATCCATGTGAACTTGTATGCCCGATTTACCTCCAAGGGTCTCCAACGTCGAGTAAATCAGAAATTCGTTCTTGGGTACCAAATTGTACATGTCACGTGTCAGGTACTGACATGCTGCTCAAGGCCACTCGCCAACCCTGCCCGGGTAGTGTCAGTCGTTGAGGCAATCGCACTTTAAAACTCGATGGCGTGTTGTCTGGATATTCCGGTGAGGGGTCACTCGGTAAGGTCACATAGAAATCATCCATGGTTCTCTCACCCTTTCCTCTTGCGAATGGCCTTCGCCTCGATCCAACTGTCGTATTTATCCAACCAGCCCTGCCAACGCACTTTGACCTGCTTTCCTTTGCGCTGTAAAATCTTCTCGATACGAAAGAGCCCGTCATCTGCCACGGTCACCGGTTGCAAATCTTGCGGGTAAAATGTGCCTTCCACAGGCGTTCCATCCCATTCTTGTACTTTGTAGGTGGGTACCACCCCTGGCACTGCACAACTGATCACAAACACCTCTTCTGTCCACCCAGGTAAATACCCTTTTTGAAACGTGCGATGTTTCTTGTTCGAACGCACCCGTGTCCCTTTTCCCAGCTATGAATCGTTTGTCGTACAGACGGTGCCATACTTGGGCTTCGTTAGCTTGCGTCACGTCTTTTGGAGCTACACCAATGCTCCGATGCACTGTGGCGTTGTATCCCCGCACGATACTCCGCAAGGCCTGTAAGTATGTCCGCGTGTTCTTGGCTGTCAAGTACCGATACAGTTTCTCTTTCAATGTACGATTGAATCGTTCGGCCACAGCGGCTTTCGTTTCCCCGTGCGTGCTAAAATGATAAATACCGTGCGTTTTCGTCAAAGCCTTGAACGTCCGATTGTAAAATTCTTTGCCCGCATCCGTCTGCAACTTTTGCGGTTTCCGTCCCGCTCGTTTCAAGATGGTTTGCATAGCCTGTGCGACAGCTACCCCCGTCTTGTTCTTCAAGGGTTCCACCCAAGCATATTTGGACAATACATCCACTACCGTTAAGGCGCACCGGGTCCCTTTGTTCCAACGTGCCAACCCTTGTAATTCAATCAAATCTGCCACCCATTGTTCATCAATGCTGAACACGAGGACGGGGAGCGTGCGAAAATGTTTCCGGCAGGGGCGATGCAAAGTATAGCTCAACACCCCTTGCAAGACCTTTTTATGGTGGGTGATTACCGTCATAATTGAATTGTTGATTTTCTGACGTGTTATTTCATTTTGCATTGTAATGAATTTTTGTATGTTTTGGATTTTATGTTGGTTTTATCAATTTTCTGACAGAATTCAGAATTTTTTCTCTCATCAAATTTTCGGATAGCCTGACCTTTCTGTTGATTTGCATTTTCAGGTTGTGTCAGTTTTCGGGGAGCTTTTCGATTTTCCGACTAGTTTTGAATACTTTACATCTCCGATTCGTTTCTGGTGAATTTTCTGCCAGTAGTTCTAATTTTCGGACACATTCAATTTTCTGCTACAACTTTTCTCGAGTTGGCCTGGTGACTACGAGACACCAGGTCGAGGTAATATACTTCCCGCCACAGAGAATTTCCTGTGTTGGTTCGAAGATGGCTGATCGGGAGCCTACAACAAACAATTTCTCCCGTGCAATAAATCTCCTTCGACAGGCAACGGAAATTCTATCATCAAGTGAATTAAGTGAAAATGAAAATAATTCATCGTCATCAACACCGGCTAGACCTTCAAGCAGCAGTGCACAGTCTCAAAATACCATTCCTCCCATTCCTACACCAGACCGCGACGCGGCAGTAATGGCAGATTTCAGAAACCTTTTCTCGCCATATGCGGCAACTACAAGTTCATCACTTTCTCATGTACAGAAATCCTCACGGCCACCAAAGCGGGGAAGCCGGCCAAGTCCTTACTTTAAACCCAAAGAGACATGGACACACGATTTTTTTTGTCTAGCCAGTCCTCAACAGGATCAAGTGCCTGTCAAGTCTCAAAAGCTCGAATTGCAAACCGCTGGCTTAGGCAGAAAAAAGGTGGTTTTTGGTAACAAAGACCAGGCAATAGAGGTTAGCAAGAAGTTGGAAGCTGCATACCCTAAGCTTAAAGCTGGCGGTGGATTTGAAATATTGAGGAGTGGAATTGGTAGCAGTCTAGCCTTGGTATCACCACCAGCAACAGGATACTCTGTACCTTACCTAAGGGATCAGGCGGGTCTTGGACAAGCCCTGGCCTATATACGGCCATTGCAAGTGGAATTAGATATTTCCCCAGTTTCAACTGACATGGTAGGTGCGAATGGCATTTTTTGGGAAAAAAATTGCAGGGGTGAATCATCGCTACAATCTCTCGAAATGATATTTTATTTATTCACTTCCAACAAAATAATAACACTGGCATTGTGCACTATTATTTGTAGGCTTCTACAGCACAAGAAAATTCAAGTGTCCCTCAAGTGAACTGTACAATATGTGGGTTGCAGCTCAAGGTGACTGAAGTCAGGTCCCATCAGCAATCATGCAACAGAGAGGAAGTCAATGCTGAAGTAGATGCCACTACAGCACAGAGAACTACCTTGGAAATTTCCGATTCTCCTGGGGTAATCTATTTCTTTCTTAGGGACTAGAAATTAATGTCATGTTTGTGCTGGTTGAAGGGGGAGGGGGGGGTAGTTTTCTAACTGTTCTGTTGTGTTTTTACTTCGCCTGTTAAATTCATGAAGTTAGTAGACAAATCATTATGCACTATCTGACAGTAGGATATAATTACCGGTAATTTGTAGTTTTTCTTTGTTTACTTTTGACAGAGAAGCACACATTGTGAAATGTTGTTTCACAGGTTCAATAAAAATCATCACTCTAATTTACTGAAGACACTCCTTTCTTTATGCATTAGCAATTCAAAGTAGAGTTATGAGTTAATTGTAGTTAGATTTTTTTAGTTGTTGAAAATAAGAGTGAAAATAAGACTGCAAACAGTCATGAAAATGTCCTTGCTTGAAAAGAAGAGTGCGCACAGTCATATGTCCTACTTTTTCAAAGAAGTACTTTCTCAAGTGTTGAAAGTCCATATATTGGTTAATATGTTGGTTATGAGCAATTAGGATGAGCTATATGCCTGATACTAACAATTATTATGGTACATTTTCTTTTGAGTACAAAATTGTCAATTTAGTATAATTAATGACATTTTCATTTGTGTTCAGCTGAATGATGCTGCTTTGGTAGAATTGAGTGCTCTTTTTCCTGACATAAGTGGCAATGTAATTAACAACACACTGACTGCAAGTGGAGGGAATGCAAGTATGGCTGCCTCTAGACTCATCCATTGGCCTGGTAAGGTAATCGCAGGTGTCAGAATCATACAAATGTCAATGTTGAACATTGATTCTTTGTTATCCAGTAAAGGAAATGGAGATTTTGTTATTACAGCTGTACCTGGGATAAAAGTCAACTGTTTTAGCCCCCACCCCTCTCATCTATACACCTACCGAACAATGAGAGCATGTGTTGTATCTCATATTTGTAATTTTTTTAAACCACAGCAAGTACCAGTATGGCAAATCAAAGCAGTGATGATCAATGCAATAATGCAAGTGATGATGAACTTCTGCTACCCACCTTTGGTGTGGATAAACCAAAGGATCCTATTGTTATGTACAGGCAGCAGACTCTAAATGAGAACGCCCCCCCAATGAGAATATACGTTAATCGCATGAACGAGGAGTTCTCAGCTGATGTCCTGGTCATCTATAAGAAACCAAATCCAGGGCTTAACTCAACATTGAGGGTGAAATTTGAGAATGAAGTAGAAGTAGGGGAAGGTCCAGTGAGAGAGTTCTTCAGTACACTCATGGCATTTCTTCATGATGGCTTTCCACTTGATGGAGAGGGCCTGGGAAAACTGACACAAGTATTTGAAGGTGAGGAAGACCACAAACTTCCTATCCCCAATGCTCTCCTTCGCAATGCAGGATTTTATACAAGTGTTGGCAGAATGATCGCCCACTCCTTCCTACATGGAGGTCCTCCCTTATTTGGACTCTCGGCAGCAGTTGTTCAGTTCTGGTGTCAAAATAGTATCAATGCAGTAACCATGGATGATGTACCAGACTATGACCTAAGGGAAGCCTTAAAGGAGGTAAGTACACCACTTATGTAATAATAATTATTATGGATTAGTTATGGGTCCCATGTTTCTTTTTTTTTTCCATGGTTTGAAGTAGGTATGTACAATGTCAACACAAATAGGATGAAGGAATGTCTTTGGCCTGGTTGTAAGCACAGCTAAACCTCCCACAGTGACCACCCCTCATAAGTGAACATGTGTCAATGTTTTAAAGAGCAATTTCTAGTAACATAACATTATGCAAATTTAAGAAGTGCAAGTGACCACCTGCACCACTCTACCACTACTCTGAGCATCTTTGGTGGAATGTTTACTCATTTCACTTTTTTTCTGTGAGTTTATATATCTTTTTTGTTTACAATTGAAGAAGGTAGTGGTAAAACATGCTAAGTGACGATTTTGGTGTTTTTTTGTTTTCCTCAAAACTCGCGCAAATTTTGCACGTAGACTTCTTTTCATTTAAAAAAACTTGCCCTTATATATCTTTTCCTAGTTCGCGCTTTGTTTCCGTGAATTATCGTATGCAGAAATCACCGTTTTTCTTGGCGGTGTCTATTCAAAGTCGTTTGTTGTTCGAGAAACAAAAGGGGCTTTGTTTGTAGGCGTAATCGAACAAAGAAATCAACCTTACGGAACATGGCTTTGGTGTACTCAAACAAAGAAAACCAAATTCAAATAATTTTAATTTCCACTCACTTCATATGTGATGTCTCAATGGCTCAATCGTCAAGCGACAGGCTGAACCGTGCACTTACATCGACACACGAAGACTAGGCAGCTCGATCTCGATCATTTCTCTTGTTGCCGGGAAGCAACATATCATTAACTTTTCTTCCTTTTATTCTTTTACGCGGGGATGCTTTCTTTCCTTTTTTCGTGGCGGCCTCTGGTGCGATCTGATCATAACGATGAGCAACGTGTTAGTGCAAGCGTACGCGTATTTTGCAAAAGACTCCTCGCCGCCATCTTGGTTTTTTTTGCGAGAAGAGAGGAGAGTGGGAGCCAGTGTAAAATACACCAAGGGGGTGGTTGTGTGGTTAAATACCGAGACAATACACGGGCTACGTCGCAATTGCACAATCGTTATGCCGCAGTCTCACAACGTGGAATTACAGCGCTAACACGTAGGAACAAGGTCGTCGCAACTGCATCGTTGTTCTTTCAGTCGGAAATAAACACATTACTTACTTTTTTCCCGTATTATTTTACACGAGGACACTTTTGAACCAAGCGTGCTTGAACATGAAATGGTGTGTTATTCGTACGTTATTTAGAGACAACGTCAGATTCATTTCACAAAGGAATATTGATGGCACGCAGCAGCTGGACGTAGTCAAGGGTAAACGTATAAGACGCTTCGAACATGCGCGCTGTAAGCTTAAGTCGAACGATAGCTGGAAATGTAAGAAACTAGTTTTAAACCCGGTCATGTTCGAGATCCGCTCCTGATACGCGACCTCCGGTGAAATTGTTTGAACATTGGACACAAAAATAGAGAAGAACGGTCGTTTCAAGGAGGTTCTTCCTTCAATGACTGGAAAACGCTTCTATCCGCTTTTCATTGCGTTTGTGCGTGACGAAATGGCTTGTATTATAACTCGAAAAGCCAGAATTAGTTTGTGAGAAAAATGATCGATAGTAGGCTGTGTGTTGCTCATCTTCAAAAGAAAGAAAAACTGCGCTGACTTACAGATGCGAGGCATTCTCGCACCATGTGGTTTTATAAGAACCGCAGCGCTAAACCTGCAGCCTTATTCTGTAAGCTCCCACTGCGCTGCCGTAGTCTGTAACTAATTACGTATTTATATGAGATTGCGTGCAACCCGGTCCCCTTGTGGGATCACTATGTAGTTAGTGCGGTTTCCAGCGAAGGCTAAGGTCTATCTATTTTTTTCACAGTTTGCATGAACATGCTTTTGTCGTTGCTGTTCGAAATAAATGAGCTGTTGTACGAACGTATAAAGAAAGGACATCGCGAGCGATTACGGGGAACGTTCTCTACCAACTGAGCTATCAAGTAGACTATGAGCTGGTCATTTGCTAGATCAAGTTATATCCCGAATTCCTGTGAAACTACTTGAACATTCATTTCTTGCTTCAACATTTCCGCTGAGAAGAGAACGGTCGTTTTGTCGAGCCTTTTCCTTGGACTAAAACGCCTCTACGATTTTCATTGCGTTTCTGAGTCCCGAAGTGGGATGTATTATAATTCGAAAAGCCAGGACTAGTTTCGTTTGTGAGAAAATGCGGAGAAAGGAGAAACACAAGGGTATACAGATCAGGACGGGCAAACCAAATTGCCATTTTGGCCCTCTCAATATCAGTTGTCGGTGATTGTTTGGGTTCCATATGTGGCTGTTTCTTTGTGAAAGTCGCAAATGGAAATGTAAACCTACTCGTGTCACACGTCACGGTTCTATTCATTAAGTCTTGCGGGATTCTCAACGTGTTAAATGTAAACCTACTCGTGTCACACGTCACGGTTCTATTCATTAAGTCTTGCAGGATTCTCAACGTGTTAATTTACGCAAGTTGGAGGCACGAATTTAAAGCCGCTATTTTGGAGGCAATTTGTCTTGGAAGACAGACTTTTTCTACATTCAGATCTCCGAGTTCTCATTATAGTCTCCAAAGGAATAGAGTGATTTTTATCGATACGCAACACTACCGCATGTGCGACTCTTAGTATATATAGAGCATACTAATGAAAAAATAGAGCATACTAATGAGTATATATAGCATACTAATGAATTAGAAGCAGTTCGCCGGGTACTGCTTGCCATCACCTCTCATGACTTCCAACATGATTCTTGTCAGCCAGTAATTTACCTCTTCCATATATTTATCTCCGAAGGTTTCAATTTGTGTTTCGGTATTCAGCCCAGGCTCGGTAGATGTTTACCGACCACGCGGTACTGTCGAGTTTTCTATGGTTGTTGCCCTTTATATGGTTGCTGATCCCTAGGTAAACGTTTCACTCTAAAATCGACTACTAATGTTATGGCGAACTCTTCCCATGTTGCTTCTAATTTCGCCGCAATTTACATAATTTTGATTACAAGTTGTGTGAAACCTTGAAAATACGTAAATACTGAATCTGTTCTTTCTACTTCATGAATAAACTCTGAATTCAGATGCCTTTTAAAACACAATTTCGCTGTCAAAATACTGCGTCCGTAGCGGAGTTACAGGGGTTCAAAATGGGCCAAAGCCCCTTGCATTCACTGCAATTTTTAGCTGTTTGCCCCCTCCTCCCCCCCAAGCAATAGCAACATGGCGTTGTTACCCATAGAAAGGTCTATTTAATCAACAAATTGGCAACTAACAATAAGGATAATAATATATTTACAACAAGTTAAATTTTCATGATGTACAAAATCTCAGTGCCAAAGGAGCTACATGTCGTCGTCAGATTCCTCATTAGATGAGTCTCCTGAGGCACTGGCCCTAAGTCGAAAATAGAATCCGCGATGATCGTGCGGAACAAATTCCGACGCAATTTTTTCTAAATCTCTTTTTTCCCCCTTCTTGATAGGCAGATTCCCGTCATATAACTTTCTTGGAAGGGTTTCTTCTTCTCCACAGTGCCGTCTTGGCTTCACAATTTTCACTTTCTTCCATGGTTCGTTCCTTTTTAAATCATACCTCACCCAGACCTCATCTGGGTGATGCACGATTTCCATCTCTCCATCTTCCTTCTCCTCCTCTCCCCAGCCAAAGTTCATCCAGTGAACATCTCTCAGTCGGACCCTGTCTCCATTCTTGTCACGTGGGGCAAGCCTGTATCTGCTGCTTGCGAAACCCTTCCAGTCCAAAAAGTCCTCCTGCATCATTTGGGGCGTTTGGAATGGCGTTCGTAGGTTGGATTCTTGGACTATGGAAACCTAGTGTGTTGGCAGATAGACCGTGGCAGTTTTCTTGCGACGTTCTATCTGGGCAAAATCTCGATCATTTTCCAAGTAAGTGTGCCCTAAGATAAAGATTACAAAAGGTTTTTGACTTAATTTACACTTAACCTTATTCAACCGATAGTTAACATGTTTCCAATAGGGACGCTCGATATATCAAGATTCACACCAAGGTAACGAAAATGTGAAATTGAACCATTAACCCTGGGATGTGCAGTTTCGAATGCAAGTAATAGCAGGCAATTAAATGAAACACTTAAACACTCAAAGAAATTCGCTTTCAAAATTTCGAGAAACAAGAGAAGTGATTTTTTTATCAGAGTAGCTCTTAAAAAATCCACCTGGGGTTAGCTCATTGACAAATTTTAACCAACCTCGCTCAAGAAACTTGTGGTCAATCCTTTCGTAGGTCCCCTTCCTACACATTTCATTGAAGAATCCTATTACGGTAATATTTTTGTTTTGTCCCGCACACCCATCGGAGTAACTCACAAGTGACCTGCAAAGAAAAAATGATACTGATTGGTTTACTCTACTAGTCACGAGATTAACCAGAAAGTCTCGTTTCCACTGCACCTAGCCAGCTGCTCGAGTTTAAACAGAGTGAAATGAGACTGCTGCATAGCAAGGACTGAAATTAATTCTCTGCGCTACCCTACTGTAAGTCTCAGCTTAGGAAGTTGTCATTGTCCAATCATGTTCAAAACATGTTCTTAAAATCCGGTCCGATCTTTGTCTCAACTTCGTTTTCAGCAAAAAGAGTGTACCATAGTAAACAGACTCACCTTGCTCCTGTTTTATATTCGTTGAAGAATTTAAAAAGGCACGAGGCCACTTCGGAGGATCCGCGCTTGGCCGTTGTTTCGTCCCACAGAAACATGTAGCCTTGCTCATTTACGCAATCGTGGACGCCAAAATTGTAAGTCCACAGTTGACGTAAATAAAAAATATCATTGTGGTGTAAATGCGGTGTCGGCAGATTTTGCTGAAAATCGAACGTAACCATGTCGACAGCGTCTTTGGAGCAACTGTCCTGGCCAAGGATGCGAGTCTTCCCTCTCCAGCTTTTTTTCGCTCTATCCTTATCCTCCCGCTTGCTCTCGTACCCCCTATCGCCCTTTTCGTGGTGCCGACGCCTCTCTTCCAGAAGGCGGTCCATGTCGGCGTTAGACGCACAGGACCGCAGTGCAACATCCAGGGCGTCGCATCTTGCGCACGTGTCGGTTCGTGGCAAGCCAAAACTTAAATTGAATTCGTTGTGGAAGATTTCCCTGTAAGTATGCAGGGAAATCTTTGGTTTTTTTGGTTCGGGGTTTTCACTTCGCTTCTCTCGTTTTGACCTAAAAGGAAGAAAAAGAATGCACTTAATAAGGAAAATAAAGTTGGGATGCCTCAAAAGTTCAAGCCCAGCTTTCAGTCCACTAATTTGATGAGTGAAAATGATACGGGAAATAGATACGCGACTCGTAAGTCGTGATCAACAAATTAGTCCACTTGTCACTTTCGTTTTTCTAATCAAACACACTAGCGTGTAGGCTCTCGTACTAAGAAAATGCAAGGGATTTGTCGGATATTCCACGGTATAGTTACCTTAAAATTTCGTTGTTCCTTTCATGAACTTCCAATTCATACTTTTCTAAGTACATCGTATACATTCTGTTGACTGATAGGTCTTCAGAGAGATATCTTCTGTTAGGATTCTTCGCCCGTGAATAGTGCGATGTTTGCCTCGGAAACTTGTCGATGTGTGCTCTGACCTACACAAGATGAAGAGAAATATTAAGAGATACATCAGGGTTGTAGCTTCATTGTTAAAAAAAAAAGTAAAAACATTATTCTCCAGTGCTTGCAGTGGATTAGATTGTGTGTGGTGTGCACAATAGCATTCTCACTGGACCTTATTAGCCATTTTAGCTTTACGCTTTGGCTCCTGACGAAACACGACCCTTTTTGTTGTTCTACTGACATTCCTTATACCATTATGACTTATTTATTCAAGAAACCGAAGCTTTAAAAAACGAGACTTGTGAAGTAGAGCCGTGCACGCTCACCTGGTTTTTTAATTCATCCGGAATTTTACGAGGCTTGTTGTGGTGGTGACCACGTCTGTCTGTGGGCACTGCTCGTTTTCGGAGTGTGTCAACGCGGCCTTTTCCTATGCCATGCAATGACAGAAAAGCCTCTTTGCAGACCTGTTGATTTATGAATAGTACCGGATAAAATATTAAAAAGACGAGTA
>BLFK01000447.1:214688-227188 GCA_014634185.1 Astreopora myriophthalma | reverse complement strand
TTCTCTGCTGGGATCGAATGGAGCATAGAGTCTACAAGACAACAGAAATTGTAGATTCCTGCCTGATTCGAAGGGCCAAAGTAAAGTGCGTCATAAACGTTTTTACCTTCCAAAGTCGTGTCGTCGTCCACGCTAAAATAGTGATGCGATGGATCGTTTTCAGGATCGCGAGCCGCTTGAAAGTATAATCGACCTCTCACAATTTCGCAGGACATGATGTTTTATTAAAGCATGAAATGATTAATTAGTTAAGGACACTTGGGTACAAGTTCGGGCTGCCATGGGCAAGCTGTCAGGAATCAGCCAATCAGCACCCTCGGAGGAAACAAAAATGGGCATCACATGATCAGTATTTTGGAAACCGCAGGGCTGCAAAAATGTTATCATGTGACCAGAATTTTTAACCACAGACTGAAACCAACAGTCCGTGGAGTGGGCTGAAAAAAAGCCCTTGTCCATGGACGTCTGAGATGGATAGTGCCTTCATTTTTATTCTTGCTCTAGTGAGACTGTATCGTTGCCAAGTAAAGCCTTGATATTTGTACATTTTCAATTTAGCTTTCAAAACAAAGAAAAACCACCCATGGGTCTTTTTTGCACCGTTCTTTCTTTTTTAAGGCCATGTGCGTAATTGCTGTCATTTGGGCTGTCATGCAATGGACTAAAAGCGTTGCGTGACAACGCACAACTGATGTTTTCCGCTCACCAAACTCTTGACCCTGATCTTCTTTTGTCTCTCTCTTTGATTGTACGTCATTTACTTAGGTCTCTGCCGGTCACTGTAGGTCATAGTAGCTCGTTGTATGTCATTGTAGGTCATTGTAGCTCATTTTAGGTCATTCCTTGTTTCAGTGACTACGATTTCCGTTGCGAACAACAATTCGATGACTTACTGAGAATTTGTCCTAAACGTTAACACAACCGATCATGTCTTCGTTTCAATTTAATTTCAATAGATCGATTTTCTGCAGTACCTTCCATCAGTTTACTCTCGAAAATACTGTAAGTATACGATAACAGAACACGCGGGTGAATGAATAAAATCGTACAATGGTTTAGTAGACTTGATATAATGTGAACTTTATAAAATTTCCTCGTATTTTAAGGCCCAAGCTTCTTTGCTTCTCACTTTACGCACCTTGAGACATCTATTTAATATATTGATTTAAAAATCAACTCAGCCAGCTTGGAAATTAAAGTTAAATTGAACTAAAATTCCGATAGTATCATTGCAAACCATACAATTTTTTGAGGAACATTCCAGAGCGAGCCGACTAGCTAAGATGACAAGATAAATTGCCAAACAAACGCAGGAAGGAGCGAAAGTTGAATCTTGAAAGTGTTCTTCCAGTAAAGCGTAGATTTGGTCGGCGGTCATTTTGAGTCGACAAACCCCAAAAGCGCCACATAAAAACAAAAACCTCGCTCGCTTCTTCGCGTTCGTAAGTCGGAGTACATTACAATCTTCATCAGGGGTATGCACGCGTAAAGTTTGGTGCAGTCAAACTACATTCCTGGAGAGTCCAATCGTGGTCCATAGTAAAGTTATGACACCATAGCTCGTTTTCTGGCGGTAAACTCCCAGAGAAAACGTACAGGCGATCTTTGACCAGTTCACAAGGCGTCATGATCCACCACCGTGGATCACCTGTAAGCTCTCTTGAGGGGGGTGAGGGTAGGGGAGGAAAGGAGAGAACCCACCCAATAAGAGAGCTTGCTCACAGGTATCCTGTTCCACTGTATCTCCCGTTCCTCGCTGTACGTGTCAAAGAACAACATCCTTATTGATAGAAAATTGTCCAAAATAAATATTTTTGTGTTTTATTGGCCAATCGGATAGAGGAAGGAACAACCAGTTAAGAAAGGTCAAATCAATAAAAACAAGACTTGGGCCAAACAGTGTAGCTACGCTCTTAGTGTGAACAAAGTCGGCTGAAAGTCTTAACTAAGCTAGCTGTGACCAAGAACAATGGTAAAAATGTGGTTCTGTCCTTTAAAGTTCCCTTTCGCTCTTCGTTTTCTAAGTTATTCAAGTGTTCCATAAAGGCTGCAGGTTCTCATAACACTGACCGCACGGGCCCTGCAACGTGGGGTGAGCGGAACATCTTGCATCTGTAAGCAAGCGCAGTTTTCCTCTTTTTAAGATGAGCGATACACAGCCTACTATTAATCGAAAACGTTATGGCGCAGCAAAAATCGCACACCTCGGTCTGCGTATGTCAGTGCTCAAATAAATGAATCAATGAATGCATAAAATAATGTTGTGTTAAGCCCTGGCAAAACTATCGAACAAAGTTGGATCCAACATCCAACATTGCTGGATGTGAATGTTGAGATAGTGGCAAAACACTATCCAACATTGCTAGACGAAACAAGCTACCGGTGCAAGTTGGCGCTAAATTTGAAAACATGGCGTAAGCACGCAAACGAAAAGCGCTTGTGGTATTTATGGTTCTCGAGCTGTTAGAGGCCCCCAATGACCGTGTCAAACCAGGGAAAACTAGGGAACGGCTAAAAGAACGAGCCGAAACGGGTATCTTCCAAATCGTTACACAATTATCGCAACAGGATACGCCTGCATTTAACAGGGTTCGTACTCTTAAGAGTTTTTCAAATTCCATGACTTTCCATGACCTTTTCCATGACTTTTTCCAGTTTTCCATGACCTAAAGCTAGCTGCCACTTTCGAAAATTGTCAAAATCATCCTTGTTTTGGGGTATTTTCTGACATAACTTACCTGCATTTTATTTTGTCCTTGCTTCGACATCTGCAATAATTTACATACCACACATAACTATCATTTTCCATGCCTTTCCATGACCGACAATTAAATTCGATGACTTTCCAGGCCTGGAAACAGAAATACTTCAATTCCATGACTTTCCAGGTTTTCCATGACCCCTAAGAACCCTGTTTAAGGAGATGATGCGAATGAGCCGGCCATCTTTGTTTTGCAAATAACGCGAGAAGCCTAGGCTTGAAAATAAGATAGCGATTCGTGATTGGCTAGCAGGGCGAACGAGACCCGCTTCAGGGTACAACTTTGTTGGAAGAGCGGCAAAACACTCCAACATTTTTTCGTCGAGCAGAATTGTTGGGTGAAATGTTTGATCAAAAGCAAAGTCTATCCAACATTTGATCGAGCAAAAATTGTTGGACGAACGTCATCCAACATGGGCGGCCAAACGGTCGAACAATGTTGGATCGAGCAAAGTTGGAATGCTGAATCCAACTTTGTTCGATAGTTTGGCCAGGGCTTTAGTGTACAGTTACTTCCAAGTGGTTCAAACTTGTGAAATAAGAATGTGCATAAGCAACTTGGCGAAAGCAAAAATGTAAAACAGTAGATGTGGGAGTGCGCAGTGGGAGCTTACAGAATAAGGCTGCAGGTTTAGCGCCGCGGTTCTTATAAGACCACATGGTGTGAGAATACCTCGCATCTGTAAGTCAGCGCAGTTTTTCTTTCTTTTGAAGATGAGCGATACACAGCCTACTATCGATCATTTTTCTCACAAACTAATTCTGGCTTTTCGAGTTATAATACAAGCCATTTCGTCACGCACAAACGCAATGAAAAGCGGATAGAAGCGTTTTCCAGTCATTGAAGGAAGAACCTCCTTGAAACGACCGTTCTTCTCTATTTTTGTGTCCAATGTTCAAACAATTTCACCAGAGGTCGCGTATCAGGAGCGGATCTCGAACATGACCGGGTTTAAAACTAGTTTCTTACATTTCCAGCTATCGTTCGACTTAAGCTTACAGCGCGCATGTTCGAAGCGTCTTATACGTTTACCCTTGACTACGTCCAGCTGCTGCGTGCCATCAATATTCCTTTGTGAAATGAATCTGACGTTGTCTCTAAATAACGTACGAATAACACACCATTTCATGTTCAAGCACGCTTGGTTCAAAAGTGTCCTCGTGTAAAATAATACGGGAAAAAAGTAAGTAATGTGTTTATTTCCGACTGAAAGAACAACGATGAAGTTGCGACGACCTTGATCCTACGTGTTAGCGCTGTAATTCCACGTTGTGAGACTGCGGCATAACAATTGTGCTATTGCGACGTAGCCCGTGTATTGTCTCGGTATTTAACCACACAACCACCCCCTTGGTGTATTTTACACTGGCTCCCACTCTCCTCTCTTCTCGCAAAAAAAACCAAGATGGCGGCGAGGAGTCTTTTGCAAAATACGCGTACGCTTGCACTAACACGTTGCTCATCGTTATGATCAGATCGCACCAGAGGCCGCCACGAAAAAAGGAAAGAAAGCATCCCCGCGTAAAAGAATAAAAGGAAGAAAAGTTAATGATATGTTGCTTCCCGGCAACAAGAGAAATGATCGAGATCAAGCCGCCTAGTCTTCGTGTGTCGCTGTAAGTGCACGGTTCAGCCTGTCGCTTGACGATTGAGCCATTGAGACATCACGTATGAAGTGAGTGGAAATTAAAATTATTTGAATTTGGTTTTCTTTGTTTGAGTACACCAAAGCCATGTTCCGTAAGGTTGATTTCTTTGTTCGATTACGCCTACAAACAAAGCCCCTTTTGTTTCTCGAACAACAAACGACTTTGAATAGACACCGCCAAGAAAAACGGTGATTTCTGCATACGATAATTCACGGAAACAAAGCGCAAACTAGGAAAAAATATATAAGGGCAAGTTTTTTTAAATGAAAAGAAGTCTACGTGCAAAATTTGCACGAGTTTTGAGCAAAAAAAAAATTTTACCAAAATCGTCACTTAGCATGTTTTACCACTACCTTCTTCAATTATTGTTACTGTGCGATTTTTGTTTCTGCAGTTATCCAATATTGACAATGATAAAGAACCATCAGATGAGCTAAAAGTCTTCTTGCTGCCATATCGGGATGAAGCTGCTGTGCTTCAAGTACCATTAACAGGGAAACAAAAACACTTTGCTCTACAACAGTTACTTGTGTATAATGTGATTGAAAAACGGCATCAAGAACTGACTGACTTGGCTTCTGGTATGAATGAACTTGGCCTTATAGAGTACTTAAAAGTCCATGACTCAATGGCAACAGCTGTCTTTCCACGGCAAGCTGAGGCAGTTACTGACAAGATGGAGGTCAGGAGTAGGATCAGTCTTGAAAATGACAAACACCCTCAAGGCCAAGTTATTTTGCATTTCCTCTATCAGTTTCTTGATGAAATCAGCCAAAATGCAGAAGGTAAAAATGATGTTGCAGTGGAATGCCAATTTCTCTAACCCTCAAATTTTCAAACCTACTGACAACTTGAACCAAAAGTGGTTTCCCTCCCAAAGTCAAACACTGTCATTTTACACTCTATCTCTCAAACTCTGTGACTTTTCGAACCAACTTCCGTTTCCCTTGGAGGTTATGTGGATTCCACTGTAATCCCATGACCCTTGCAATGATGTTGATGTTTATTTGATGTGGTTTCCTTGAGTGAAAAGTAAGTCCAAGGCTGGTGCCTAACGGTCGCATGGTCGCTTGGGGCACCTTATTTGTGAGTACGGGCGACCAAATTTCTGAAGAAGTAGCCCGACCACGCGCCTTACTTGATTCATCCTCATTTTCTTTTTAATGTGATCCCTGCTGGAATTGATTAAGTCTGGGCTATTGAAAAAATGACTCGGGCTACTAACTTTTAATGTCAGAAGCCTGAAGGGGTCCCGGAAAATTTTCTTAGGCAGCAGCCTTGAAGTCCCACTTTTTCCCTGTATGTACAGCTGTTATTTCATGTGTATTGAACCAGTTTGACTTTTATCTCCCATTGTTTCAGACTAAGAAAGTTAGGAAACAACCAAAAAAAAAGAAAAGAAAAAAAAAATCATGCTGGCTTCCAAAAGTTACAACCAAAGATAAATCAAAACCATGACATATTTGGATTAAGTGTTGTTTGTTTTCAGCCTCTCGTTTTTGTTGGAAGCTGTCTATTGAAAAAAATTAAAACACTCTTTATAGTAGGGAACTGAGTGTCTCTTTGCTTTTATTACAGCTGGGGCAGGTCTGCGTGACCTAGTGGCCTTCTGGACAGGATGGGAAATGTTGCCACCCCATGGAGAGAAACTGTGGGTACAACTAGATGACCAGGGTACACAAACAAGCCTTGCTGAAAGTAAAGCCTGTTTCAACAGGCTTATCGTTAATTCTTCTCACACAGATTATGCGACTCTGAAGAGTTCCTTGTCAAAAGCCTTAAAGTATGGATCAAGAGGATATTATTCACTCTAAAACAGCCTTAACAAGCATCAGTGTATAGCCTGCAACTTAACTGGCCACAGGCCAGTCAATCTTAGTCACCATTGATCTCAGTTGTTGTTATTCTAGTTCTGTTATTGAAATGGTACAATCTTGCACAAACATGTGTTCTGAATATTTTAGAATGAAGATTGCACAAGGTACCTATGTTTTTGAGAAATATTCTGATACATAGCAAATATCCATTTGTGCTTTTGTAAGGTGAAAGTTTGTCTTGGAAATAAAGCAAAGCTGTCTGTTTTGAACATCATCAGTTGGATGTTTTTATTTTATTTACTACTTAATTTCCCAAAACAGGCCATTGGGAACCACAGTCCTTTTGATGTCTCAGCTTGATGGACTTGTTCCTTTGACCATAAGACTTTGAACAAAAGAGTGCCAATTCATGTAGGGTATTACAAGAATATCATCCCCTTAAATATTAACCTGCACTTTTATATTCTTGACAGTGAATAACATTTGTACAACTGGTGGGTGAACAGCTAGTGTATTCTTTCAATAAAAGTTAAGGTTTGAATATATATATGTCTACACCTTGAAATTCTGAATATTGGCAAGGATCTATTGTTCTAGCCAGTTCCACATATGTCTCCAAAGAAAATGGCAGTGAGGTCTGTGGTATGACTACTGACTCATCTGTACTGCAAAGAGGACCATTCCATGCCTCAGAGGGTGCTGGACCTTCCCAATCAATGCCATAATCTTCAATGTCTGCCTGTTTAAAAGACAAACTTATCAGTTGCTGTCATCTATTGAGGTTGTACTGGTTAATTTTCAAACTCATTAATAATTCATCAATGTAAAACAGAGAATTGATGGTGGTTTGGAAACCTGGTCCCAAATTGGCACAATTTTAACAGTTTAATTTCCCTGTTTACTCCTCAGTTCCTCTTTCAATTGAGAAGATATATCAAACACTTTCATCGGCTATCCAAACACCTTGAATTTTGTCAAAAATATTCTGCTGCCCATCATATTTTTGGATATGGTAATGAAACAATCTCTCACATTTGATACATCATATCTTATATACTCTATACTGAGGTAACATTTTGGGCAATTTCCTTCTTTCTTTCTTTGGTCTTTAATTTCTTGTTTGAGCATATATATCTAACACTCAGGGAATGTTTCAATAAGGTATCCAACACCTCAAATCTGTCCTAAAAGTTCCTGCTACAGATTCTTTCAAGTCTCGTCTTGGCATTGGAAACCCAGATAAGACACTCAGTGATGTAAGAAATTACTTACTCTTTGGCGCAGTTCCTGTACCATTCTGTGATTTGATCCTTGAATTTGCATCAAACCATCGACCCACAACTGCACAGGTGTCATATTTCTTTCTGTGCTAATGGGTCCATTGTTGTGGCCTGAGGAAAATATTCTTAGGTGCCTGTTGATTCTTGGCTAGTAGACAAAATGTCATGCAAATATATGAACTTCATTGGAAGGATCTAAAAGTGAGCACTCCTCCATATGGCAAAATAACTGGTAAAAAACATATGTGCACCCAGTATACAAATCTTGCCACAGTCGCTCAATACGCTGGTTGTGCACACTTCTGCCAGCAATGTGACTTCCTCGGTTTGGTCCTCTTAAAGGATGCGACAGCATGAACCATGCAACATCACAGTTCTCTCTACCTTTATCGGATCTGACCCTTGAAGGCAGCCCGAAAGTCTGCACTGCATTTTGAAATAGTCTGCACACAGTGGAAGCACGGTTGTTTGTGCTACATTGCAAAAACACAATCATTCTGCTGAAACCATCGATTCCTCCATGTATTACAAACCTCCACCTGACGATGTCAAAAACAAGTAATCAATAATCCCTTTAAAAAAACGTTTTGAAATCTAACCTGTGCTTTTTAACTGAATTTAAGCACTGATTGGATTTCAAAGAGTTTTTAAGAAATGTCTATCACCAATGTCAACACTGGAAGCAGTGTTTTCAGCCATAAATTATCCTACTGATTTCTTATGACGTATACACATACCTTTCAACGCTTAGACACTTAAATCCTCACTAATAACCACATAATTTCCAAGTGAGGTATTATGTAAAGCAAATTTCACTCAACAATTTCATAACATCAATAACATCTCCCATACTATCAAGAAGTTCTAGTTGAGTTAGCAGAGAGAATGGAAATGATGCATAGATATATGGGTAAGTAGAATATGCAGGAGTGAATAAATGAACTGAGAGAGGGATAAGTGGTGGTTTTCATTCTCCTGATAGAAATAACCTAATCAAATACTGGCAATGAAGAAGAACAATTGACATTACAATCACTAATTAATTAATAAGGGTATGATACCTTATTAGCTTATGATTACCATCTATATGCCACAACGCAAGTGGTCCATATACTTGGTACCGTCGTCGGTGTATTGTCCTAAGCTCGAGTGACCGTAGAAGGACCCCAGCTGGATTGACCCTCCGCATTGCTTCTCTTATTCTGCACTGTTGCATTCTCAAACCTCTACTCCTCAGAAATCCAGTCATTCGCCTGTACCCGGTGTTAGGGAACTCTGCTAGGATGTTTTGAATCAGCTGGTCGAGTTCTCCGTTGTCTATGTTTGAGTATGTTAATCTCACACTCAACCCAAATTGGAACAAGCGTCTTTCAACAGTCCGAACACTGACACCTAGCAAAGTTGCAATATCGACGACAGAAAAGCATCTGCCGATCAGAAAATCGAGCTGATCTCTGGGAATTGAATATCTTGGACGTCCACGTTGTCCAGTAAAGGCAGTAGCTGGTGATGAAACACCAAAAATATCCTGACTTGCAAAAAGGCAATCCCGTGCACCCCTAATTAGGTTCACAATTTGTTCATCGATTCCATACAAATGAACAAGACGAGCCATTAAACCATGCAGCCAATCCAGCCTAAAGTGTAAGGCATCCACTGTATTTGGGTCAAGGCCTCCTCCTCTAATTTCCCGAATGATATTAAGTAAAAGCTCTCGCAAGTACCTTAACGCCATCACTCTATCCGCCATCTTGGATCAACACGTATATTACCTCGACCTGGTGTCTCGTAGTCACCAGGCCAACTCGAGAAAAGTTGAAGCAGAAAATTGAATGTGTCCGAAAATTAGAACTACTGGCAGAAAATTCACCAGAAACGAATCGGAGATGTAAAGTATTCAAAACTAGTCGGAAAATCAAAAAGCTCCCCGAAAACTGACACAACCTGAAAATGCAAATCAACAGAAAGGTCAGGCTATCCGAAAATTTGATGAGAGAAAAAATTCTGAATTCTGTCAGAAAATTGATAAAACCAACATAAAATCCAAAACATACAAAAATTCATTACAATGCAAAATGAAATAACACGTCAGAAAATCAACAATTCAATTATGACGGTAATCACCCACCATAAATACTTACAGAAGATGTGACCGTTACAACTGAGAGGATGACTGGATTACAGGCACTGACGATGCATTGAACCGAACGGAAAGTGCACTGAGCAGAAAACTATCCCAAGACATTGAAGCGAAGGGTACTGGTTCTTACAGTAAAATTGACACTAGTAATTGCTCATGATACTTCTGTTTGCTTTCTTTCATAAACGGTCTTACATGTATTAACAAAACAGTCCGTTTTTACACAGTGTTAGGGAGTACCTTATTATAGGAAATTAACAATGCACTTTATTAACATGAGTTTACAAAATTAGCGTTAATTTAATGTATCTTCATTAAGGTCGATGTAAATTTAATGCATGCTATAGTACCGCCTAAAACTATGGGACCATTTGCTGCAATTTTGCCTCGGTCGAGCCACAGTTTTGATCTGCAGTTTCACCTCGGCAAAACCTCGTCTAACCGCATTAAAAAGCTCGGTTTAACCCAGGTTTTTTTCTGGTTGACTTAAGCCGCGGTGAAAGGCAGGACGCAGTTGGGTTTGAATAGGCTATTGTTCACTTTGTTTTAAAGTTCTTTAAGCCACAATAAGCGAACTGTCGAGTTTAGGTGTGATAAAGTTCACATGTAAATGGAAAATGTAAATGTAAATGTAAAGAACTCTGCATTGGAGGCTTTATCGCTCAGAACGTAAATAAAAATCACAGTTCTAGCATATAAAGGATTATTGACCAAAAATTGTGGCGGAAAAAAACTTTCAGTATGCGTAGCTTAAGACAGGATGATATTTTGAATGAAATAGTTTGAAATCAGCCCATTCCAGATTGATCGGTATCGCCGCGAACAAAATATACTTTTGTTTTCAAATAGCCTCAAGCCTCAACTCTCAGTTTTCTGCGCTGAAATGAAGGAGGTAAAACAAAAATCCTTATTTTTCAGCTTATTACATTAGTGAAATAAATTTTAACTCCAGTTTATACCAGTGAATTTGAAGCATGTGCGAAACAAACTAGAAAGCCTTTCACCTGTTGAAACTCAGAAAGCGTTTCGTGGTCATGTGCTAAGCCGGTACCGCTTGTTTACAAACACTTTCGAGATCTGTCACTTTGATCAAAGCGCGATGGTTAGAACATCAGAATACGTTCGGCTTAGGCTTCTCACTCTTTCTTTTGAGCAAACTTTAAAATTTCCACGGCGATTTGAGAACTGTCTCGCACTGATGGTATAAAAATCAGCCGCAAAACTGTCGGAAAGTATTACAAGTGTTTCAGACAGAACTCTCCTATTGGCGATCTGCCTTGCAGCGCCCGTCCACCGACAATTCAACATGAGCATTGTGACTTTATCGACCAGAAGTTGGAAGAAAACGACGAACTAACTGCCAGTGGTAAGTGAACAGCCAATACTTCTTCAGAATTTTTTTCGAAACTCCACATCCTTAAACAAAATGGTTTACCATTCTCGTCATGTATGAAGACAACAGACTTCAATAATTTCGCGCCATTTTACTCCCTCTTAATAGGTCTTCAGAAGCTCCTGTTGCAAGAATGCGGCGTGAAAGTGTCAGTTTCAGCAATCAAGAAGGTTCGATGGAAACTTGGTTGGCGGAAGCATGGCCCAAAGTACTGTCAAGCTATCCGCGAGCCGAATCGCGCCGCTCGTCTTGCGTTCTGTGAAAGGCTAGAGGAAACGGGTGAAATGTTCGATAATGTGATCTTTACCAACGAATCAAGCATCTGGTTGGAACGGCACAACAAGCTCTGCTTCCGAAAGAAGGAGATGCCAGCCAAGCTAAAGCCGAAGGTGAAGCACCCGTATAAAGTGCCTGTCTGGGCAGGGATCTCAAAGTGGGAAGCTACAAAAATCCTCATCTTCACAGGCATAATGAAGAAGGAATTTTATGTGGAGAGCATCCTAAAGGACACGCTGCTTCCGTTTGTCGCGGAGACGTTTCCAGATGGGCATCGTTTTCAACAAGATAATGATCCAAAACATAAAAGTAAGTTTTGTTTTTAATTATTCCGGCCCAGTATTTTCCGCCATTTGTGTTTCTGATGCTATAAATGCTGCGAGGTTATTTCAGTGGTAGTTCTAACTTTCGAGTCGGTGGAAGAAAATCAAGTGGATTTTGCTGTTAGCATAGTCCTTTAGCTTTCCAGTGGCGATGTTTATTATAATTATTGCATGTGGGGGTCGTTAATTTGTTATTTGTTAAAATAATCTAAACTTTATCTAAACTTTTGTTGTTATCTTTTGCTCTTGTTTGTAGGCCGTCTAGCAATGACCTTCATTGAGGAAAATGGGATCAACTACTGGCCCACTCCAGCTGAAAGTCCAGACTTGAACCCCATTGAGATGCTTTGGCATGAACTCAAGCATTATTTGAGGTCATGCGTCAAACCGCCCAACAAGGAGGAGCTGGTATGTGGCATCCAAGAGTTCTGGCAAACAGTCACTCCAGAGAAGTGTACCAGATACATTGGCCACCTGCAAAAGGTTGTCCCTGCTGTCATCAGGTGCCAGGGAAAAGCCTCTGGGTATTAAATTACCTTCCATCAAACGGCTCCTTTAGGAGCCACCAAATAAACGAAAGTCATGACCAATAAATTTTTTTTTCACTCCACGTGTAAACTCAATAGCCCCTTTTTTTACTTTCATAAAATTAACTGCATGATTTTCTGAAAATGATTTCAATGAAAATTTGAGAATGTGAAAATTTAAGAAAAATCCTATGTTTAGAAATAGAGTTGAATCCTGATAACTTAAACCCTTGCTTAATGGAACCTGGGGCTTACTTGAACCAAAATCGATTTCTCTTGGATTTTGATCATACATCTTACTCTCCATAACTTGAACCCTCAATAACTTGAACC
>BLFK01000447.1:194500-196819 GCA_014634185.1 Astreopora myriophthalma | reverse complement strand
TTTTTTCCCCCCCCCCCCCCCCCCCCCCCTCAATTCAATAAAGCTGGACTACTGGCTTGGGTGCACACCTGCTACTTTGACCCCGCGTAGCAGGCCGGGTGGGGCCCCCACCACACCTTAGTTTATTCACTCCTGGGTGGGGATGCGCTCCACTCATTGCCTCGTCTGTTACCGTGCAGAGTGTGTCGCTGCCACCCTCACTGCACTGCTCATTGCTAGGGTGTGTTGCTGCCACCCTCATTCCATTACGTATATTAATAGGGTGTGTCGCTGCCACTCTCATTCCATTATTACTAGGGTGTGTCGCTGCCACCCTTATTGCTCTACTCAGTTTTGGGTGTGTTGCTGCCACCCTTATTGCATGCACTTTATGGGGTGTGTTGCTGCCACCCTTGTTTTACCCCAGGGTGCACCCAACAACCTTAAGTCCCATTTACTGCCAAAGACTGTATTTTATCTTGGACTACATAGTTAAGCGATTAAGTTGTTAATGATCATTTAACGACTTTCTTCAACGGTTTAACATTTACGTCGTTCAGTTTTTGGACTTTGCCCAACCGTTTAACGCTTTTATTTATCCGTTTAAATGGAACTGGAATCTGTTTAAGCGTTTGTGGTAACCGTTTACTGGTCTATGAGTGCAGGCGGATCCCGTCTTGATTGAGGGCATGCGTCATGCCTCTCCTCAGTGGTCGAGCCGACCGACTGGAATGCATGGTGATATAGTCTCCATGATCTTCTTCTTCATCTTTCAGCGGCTCAGTCACCCGACCGACTGAAATGCAAGGGTGCCATTCGTCGCAGATCTCCTGTTGTGCGATGGAGTCGGCGGCCACTTGATTGTGGGCCGCAAGGGCAGTATGCGTTACGTGTTGAGGTGAGTAAAACACCTTGATTTCGTGACTCCATCCTTGTTCTGCCGCACCCGCAAGCACGACTTTGACATCCTAGAACGAGGCGGAGCTTGAGCTCTAAAAAAAAATGGCCGGGGTGGCGCGTCCCCGCCTTTTTTTTTCAAAGATGGTTGGGAGGGACTCCTGGTGACGACAGACTTGCAATTTTGTGGCGAAGTCCGCAGGGACTCCTGGTGAGGAGACACTTGCGTTTTTGCGGCCGAGTCGGTGAGGGACTCCAGTTTCGGTGGGAAAAATGGGCCGGGAGGTGGAGCATCAGTAAAGCGTTAGTGTCCGTTTTCGCTTTCCAGGCCACATTTTATCAAATTTTGTCATATTTGCTCAAAACCAAACTTTATGTTTCACTGAGATTTGCTTGAAAGGCAAAGATGGTAAATACCGCATTTGTGCACTATTTACACCCCACTGCAACAGGAAAGGAAGAAGTACACATTTGAGACAACTTTACTTCTACAGTGAATGTGTAGTGAAAACACACATTCGCACCAAGAAAAATGAGATTTGCATGGATTGCAAAGTTGACGTAAAACGCCATGTTTGCCTGACCTTACTCACATTTACACTAAGACCAAATACCTTGTCTGCGTGATATTTACAATCAAAGCACAGGCGGGAAATACCGCGGTTGCCAAACAATTACACACTGTTACAAACGTGAGAAAGAATTACAAATTTGACACAACTTTACTTCTGTAGGAAATGTGAGTAAAATCACACATTTGCTACAAGAAAAGGGATTTAAATGGATCGAAAATATGAGGCAAATATCATGTTCGCTTATGCCTTTGCCTGTAATTCAAATTTCTTCTTTGTGCCACATTTACAAGCAATTAAGCAACAGCAGATGTGACACATATAACATTAGTACATTTGAGACATGATCTTTACTTCTAAGGAAAAGGTTACGAAAATCAAACTCATGACCATATAAATACATGTTTTCTATATTCACTAAACCATTTATTCAGCGATGAAAAACAGCTTTGAAAAGGCCCTACATTTCCTAAGAGCTCAATACACTATACTTCTCGTACTTGCTTCTCAAATATTGTCATCTAAAAATAATCACACTTTAAAAAGTAACCACAGTAAACAATAACCAATGCTTTCTTAATTAATAAAAAAGGTTCTGTTTTCAGAAACTGAGCAACTTTTCTAAGGAACTCAATTCACTATATTACTTCTCAAATTTAATTCTCAAATATTATCACTTGAAAACACACCTGTAATCACACTTTAAACAGTAACCAATGCTTTCTTTTGTATTTTTTTTTTCACAAATAAATAAAAATGTTCTGATTTCAGAAACTACATAAATCAACACTCCAAAAACACTAAAATGGCAGTAATGCAATATTTCTGAGTAACAGTCCATTGCAGTTTGGTACAAGATAGCCACACTCTG
>BLFK01000447.1:174500-189500 GCA_014634185.1 Astreopora myriophthalma | reverse complement strand
GCTTTTAATACCTCTTCTTTTGAGATTTAATTTCAGAAGGAATAAAACTGGTGATTCTGTTGTTGAGGCTACGGAAACACATACAGTAGGCTTGTGCTTTGTACACCATTCAACAAATTATGCTCCAGTGCATTTGACAAAAATCATCATACATTCCTATTTTCAAACTACCATAAAAACTGACCTTTAGTAAGCCACAGACATTGAGTAGTAACCACAGCATGTGCACACTTGTTAAACAGCCTAATTGGTATGTTGGTGTGCTGGTTTAGTATATGATACTGAAATGATTTAAACTTTGCAAGGATGACTTCCTGGAGCTCTGGTTGCATAGATGTCACCGACCAATAAAAGTGGCATACACAGCCTTTTCTCCAGCGACAAATTGACTCCATTCCTTTCTCTTTGCTCAACTTAGTGAGTAGTTTTTGGATCTCTTTGACAGTAAGAAAGAAGGACAGTGTTAGTATTAGACAGTACTTTACCTCACAAAGATCCGATTGAATATTCCTCCACGTGTAAAGACTGTTGCTGATGTAGTTCACACAACAGAGCATACTAAATATGAACAGAGGTTACTTGTTATATGACCAGCTATATAATGCATGAAATATTTGTATCGTGCTAGCCTTTTCTTGGGGCCTAAATTTGCAGTTCTTGTTTCAGTTTACGCCACTTTTATTTGTTTTATGATTTAATAGATCCTAATATCAGCACTCTTAGTTTCAACATGTAGTAACTCACTCTTCCCTATGTGCCAAAGGTCAAAGAAATGATCTATCACAGGTTTTCCAAGTTCTCTGCATTTCTTTGGGCATTTATCTTTCATCCACTTTGCAATTTGTGAGTGTCGATCAGAAATAAAGGCTTTAATTATCATGGCTGTGCCAAGTAGGAATGCAAATGCCTTTTGGTGGCCGGTGAACTCCATAGCTGAACTGCTTCCAGTTTGGTTTGCCTAGAGAGTAATAATATTATAAACAAAACACCATTTAATAACACGCGGAATAAATCTGATTGCTGTGGTAGAAAGCATGACAGAAAGCATTGCAGAAAGCATTACAAGTGTGCAATAAGAACAAATCAAAGCCCTGTGAAAGAATGAAATTACGAGTGAGGTGGTCTGCCAGGTCGTGTGAGGTATAGCTTCTTACTTACCTGCACTAGCAAAATATGGATAATATAGCCAATGATACAACAGAATATGGTGTATGTTCCATATTTCGCAGAATGGCCCATACTGTCATGTCTGCCATCCCCAGCAATCACCGCTTCCTTTCCTGCTAGTTTTGCAAGTAAGTCGGCCTGGTAGCCTCGCCAGTACTTCACAATTGAAGGAACCAGCAAATGTCTTTGATGACAGAAGTATGTTCGATAATGATAAACAAGGACACCCATGTGCCGGAAGACAAGTAAGATCTTGTTTATCGATGCCCCAGAACACAGAATGGAAAAACTTAGCAGCAAATTTCCTGCTGGGAACTTTCCAAGCATAAATGGTTGGATGGTCCATAAATGGTTGGATGGTTGTAAATACTTTCTGACAGTGGCTGCAGGTCGATCTGATAGTTAACATTGTTCCAGACTGTGATATTGATAGTGCTGGGTTGCTGGCAAAGCACCAGTGGCAAATTTGGACAGAAACACTATCCCCTTGGGCTCTTCTCTGAAGTTTTTACCGTCACAATTCAACCTGAGATAGGAAAGAACAATTTACTAGTACATGTCTACATCTCAAGTCTAGAAAATTGACCAACAATAAATTCTTTTGGTATGATCAATTTAAAACCTGTAGATCAAACTTAAGAGACCTAAATGTCTGTGTCCAGCAAAAAAAAAAATGATTGGAGAAAGAATCCTTCGAAGAGTTGTTGAAGTCCATAAGTTATTAACACCATGTTGTGTGCATAATACTGATAATGTAATGATAAAGATAGCCTGTACACAGACGTTTTATTTTTATTTTCATTCTTTTAGAAACATCAGAGAGCTCACACCCCCTTGTGCTGGTGGTTTATATTTTATGATGCAGATTTGATGGACTTTAGAGGGTGTGTGTGTGAACAGGCTATGATAACGATAGTGACAATAGCACAAATAACAGAAAAAAGTACACATACTTTGGATCTGGCCCTTGTCCACAGTCATCATCTCCTGCTTGTTCATAGGCAGTTTCAGCTTCCTCTGGAGTCCAGTCTTGGTCTCCTTCATCACCTGTTTCCTGACTATGTTGTCTTTCCTCATTTGATTCCTCATGATCAATATTCATGTGTTCAGCACAACCATCTTCATCCACATTGACCTCATTGTCAATTACTATTAGTCACTTCTTCTGTTTGAGTCTCTGGAATGGATTTATTACAAAAACATAAATTTGAAGGCTATTTTATATCTAACAAAGCCCTTCCTGAGCATATTCATTTAATAACTATATGCACTGTGTACCATGGATTATGATTCCCTCAATGCATTGAACATTGAAACACAAACCTGTGGAAACCAGATCTGGCTTATTGTTGCTTAATCTTTCAAAGATCTCTGCCCACTTGGTCTGGTTGGTGACCAGTTTTGATTCTAGTCCCCTAATTTGCCTCTGCAGTTTTTTCTTCTGTCAACTTAGAGAAGCACAACTTGAGCAGGTACTAGGTGTTAATGGGGACTGAAATAGAGTATTCATTCACAAAAATATTTCTCTTCATTAGTAAGGGTTTATAAATTTCTGTTGATTTACAGGATTCAGATGGATTCAATTTCAAACCCAAGTAATAGACACCAAAATCTGCACAAAATGAAAAACCGCTGTCTTACAAAATTGTTTTTATACATATGTCCACAATTTAAAAATTAATGTACTTGATCATTGATGTATTAATAAACCCATAATTCTGAGCTCCCTGTTGTTTTGAAGGACTATCATAGGATATACCTTATCAGATGCCAAATTGGTTGGCGAGTCTCCAGGTCTTTTATTTCTGCCAGTATCATCTACCTCTGCCTCCTCGGTTTGAGTTGAAACCTTCCCCAGGAGCAAGGCTTCAGATACTTCCTCCATGTTATTGACAACATCAAAAGGTCCAGAAGGTGTTTCATCAAAACTTGAATCTAGAACTTCAGACTGTTCTGCTTCATTTACCCAGAAGTTTGTGTGCTCAGGTGGTACTTCTACATCTGCCTCATTTCCAGTTGGTATTACCATGCAAGACGAATTAGCAATCTCTTCAATCCCTAGCCCTTGGTGATTTTGGTTTTCTTCTGTATAGTGGTTTTCTAAACTAGTTTAGCTGGTGGGGACAGGTTTGTAGGTAATATATGGAGTGTAGGATATGGATCTATATATAAAGACAAAACTTAGACCGCTGCAAATCCACAGTTAGGGCAAACTGTACATACAAAGCATTGTATAGCAGGCATATATACACTTCCATAATTACCGCAATGGAAAGATAAATTTACATGGATGTGCTTTTCATAAATCCCATCATGCGAAATGCTCCTAATCCATTTATGTTTATTTTTAAAAATACATTCATGGAAAGAATTTGGAATATCCATGAATGGTTTTAAAAATGGGATTTACCCAATTTAATTACCATTCTCAAAACCACCGATGGCTTTTTGTAAAAATTTCCTGTGAATGTCCGAATTTACATTGAGCAAGCAATTAAAAGAACAAAAGACTTCCTTATTCTTAAAAGGGAACTTGCCATTAGCATATTGCCACTTATAGATGATATTGTCAGTTTGCTCTTCCCTTAACAATCTGAATGAACCCTTATCCCTGTGAACAGATGTTTACCCTACCTCTGTGCCAGTACAACTAATGTGGAACTGTTCTTCCTAAAGAGGGTATAGAAGATTCTCTTGCTTGCCAAAGACTGTGAGCCTTGGTTAGTTTTGTGTTAAGCCTGATTGTATGTTGCACTTAAATCATTACCGCATGTTTACTCCTGGTCACTCACATTCTGTATCTTGATTGTGTAGACCAGGATTTAGATCTGTATTCTTTGTACTGTTTTTAAAATAAAACCTGTTGTTGTTGTTACATTTCTTTGATTTTCATGCCTGGGAGAATATGTAGGTAGCAAGAGAGTGCATGTAATCCACATGGGTCGTATGCACAACACACAGGAACTGAAGGTTGAGCAAGCAAGTAATCACTGTTAAACCAAAGATGTTTATTCACTACAAGCAGTTTCAAGTTCCATAACTTTGAAGTCAAATGAAGCACCTACTTTCCATTAAGTGACTAAGTGAAAAGACAACAAATGTAAAGACAGCATTACTTGATTCTTGTCCATGTTCTATATCTTTGTAAGGTACATTGTCTAATCTTAGAGACTGTTGTCGTTCAGGGCAAGGTGATTACAAGAACTACAAATAAATGACTGAGGACAAGATTTCTCGTCAATCTTTATACAGCCCCAATGATACCACAGGCAACAAGACTCGCACTGCAGACTATTTTCATTACAATTGTCAAACTCTTCACATTCTAAACAGAGACTGTCACAAAGGGGGCAATAGCAAAGGGGTCTAAACCCAAGAATTACCCTTTGCAGATAGGTCTTGAAAAATATTACAAGGTTTGGAAGAACTTGCTGCCAGAACTCTGCTGCCAGAACTCTGCTTCAAAATGTATAAGTTCCACAAATGGATCCCCTTTACCTGTCCAAACAACAAAAAACAGTCTCTCCAGGCCTGACATTGCCATCTCCCCTGTAATCTGGGTGTAATATCTGTGCCCTCTTTTTAGCTTGAGCTTTCCTCCATGCATTTCCAAATATTGTACCTTATCCCAAACTTCTGAAATAAGCATGCCTCTCACTGAGTAGGGACACTTGTATTCCATGGCAGTTTCACCACAGCAGTCGCAGGAAAAAATGCTATCTGGACTTGCCCCCGAAAAAGGGTGAGACTTTGAAACAAATAAGCCACATTTCTGTGTTGTTTTCCCACTGTCATTAAAAAGGCCTTACCAGCATCTTCCTCATGCATGCATCCCCACCTAATAGATGGGACTTCACTAATATCGTCTGGAAGCAGCAGCCTTGCTAAAAGTGGAGACACTGCATTTCACCAATTGACCTTTTTTCCTCATTAACTTTTTGACTTTAGCATTTACATCATGAATATTGGAAGTAGTTATCCTACCCTTATGCTGCCTTTTCCAAACATCACATTTTGACTGACCCCTGGATGCTTTCTCTAGCTCCCTTATACTATTTTCACTGAATGTCAGTTTTTCTGAAAATTCTCTGACAGCAACTTCCTCACTTTTTCCTTCTTTTTTGCTAGAAACTTCAGTAGCTGGGTCACACAAAGGAGGTGGGAGATCCTCGCCAGGTGTTGGGGCATGTGTTATATTAATCACTGCACCAGGCAGAGTCTCCCTTATTTTGGAAAGGAAACATTGCTTATACTCTTCAGTAACACACCTTTGTGCCAAAGGTCTGGGATCAAAAGATCTCTTAGCATTAGGTCTAACATGCTCTACAATTACCAGATCTTGTACCCTCTTGGGCCTGTGGTGTTGAGCCGACTGGGAGTAAACACAACGCCATGCTTGTGTTCCAGTGATTTTACTCTCTCACGTGTTTACTAATACATGCGCACAATTATGACTGATTAACGATATTACATCCCTCCTCTTCTTGGGATAGAAACAAGCTAATTTCAACATTTTAGTGTCGCACGCTTAACAAAAACAAAACATGTTCGGCTGAAAAACAGTTCCTTGAATATCAACACGTAGACAACTATTTGGGCAGAGTGAGCTAGTTTTCTTTAAACTATTTCAAGTGGAGTGTTCGCACATAATCAGAGAATCTGACGGGAGGTCTGATCTAACTTTGCGAATGCCTCAAAGGAATGTTCTCTTTAGCTTCTGCTGGTTTTGGTTGCACCACAGGTGTATCTGAAACACCTTTTCTTCCAGATTTGTTTTCACCATTCATGAGATGTTTAGGAACAACTTTAAACTGTCAGAAATTTCTTGTGATAGTCTGAGATCCATTTCGCACTGTGACCATTGAACCTTTCTTCTCATCCACAACAAAAGGCTTTGGATTATACGATGTGCTCAGTTTATTCTGTTTGGGTTGTCTCATAAGCACAATGTTTCCTGGAGTGATTTGTGTCTCTTGGGCATTTGTGTTGTGGTCAGCGTAAATCTTCATCTTCTGTTTCTGTCACGCATCTCTTTCAGCGAAATTTGCTGATAAATCTTGTCTGAATTGAATGAGTTCGGGGATTGTGGTCTTCAGTTTCCGGTTGTTCAAAGCTTCGCTTGCTGACACGTTGGTGCTGGAATGAGGTGTGGCACGGTACTGACGCAAGAACTTGTATAGCTCTTGTTTCCAATTTTTGCCTTTCAAATGGGCTATACGAATGCTTTTTTCAACAGTCTGGACTAAACGTTCTGCTTCACCATTGGCTTTGGGCCAGTAAGGTGTGATCCTTCTATGCTTGAATCCTAAAAAGTCGGCAAAGTTTTTAAACTCAGACCCGTTAAATGGAGGACCATTGTCACTCTTGAGAAAGCTGGGTATGCCTTGTCTTGCAAATATGGCATCCAACTTGGGGATCACAGCTCTGGCTGAAACTGAGGTGAGTATTTCTACTTCGGGAAAACGACTGAATTCGTCAGTTACCACCATTATGTAATCACCAGATGGATGGATGAAAAACTGCAACTTCGCTCCACGGTGCAAAGGGAAGTGGAGTCATTCGCAGAGGTTCTGGTGGTGGTGACTTCACTGTGCAAGCTTGACACGAGAAGCAGTTCTTCACTTTCTCCTCCACCTTGTTATTTATTCCTGGGAACCACACTTTGTCTCTGATAAGTTGTTTGGTTTTCAACATCCCTTGGTGATCTTGATGCGCTAAATCAACTGCTTTATTTCTGAGGGAAGTGGGTATAATGATTCTGTTTGCTCTCAAAACCAAGCCATTGAATTCACGGCATCTCGACGGCATCTCAAACATGAAAAGGACTTCTACGGTGTGGTTGTTGTCTGGGGATCACCTCAGGATCGACATGTAACTTAACCATCTTGTTGGGTACCTTTCCTACACCTCCAAACAAAGACAATGCTTGGCAAGAACATTCATGACCATTCGTTTTGAAAGAAGGACCAAGTGGAGACACTTGCGTCAAAGAGTGCAGTAAGGTTCAGTGAGGGCAGTATCCAAGTGGACCCACAGCTACTTTTTCAGAGACTCAGTGTTGTTGCTACAGGGGGACGGTATGAGAATCCTCAGGCATTCTTCAAGTTTGAAATGTGCAGCTACCCTCCAGCTTTATTTGGTTCCTCACTTCCGAGACAAGCTAACAAGCCAGCACTAGCCGATGCCATTTGGACAATTACCAAGAACAGCCAAACAGGAGGACCAACTGGAAATGTCCATTTTGTTCTTGACGGGGGGGGGGGCTCTCCTTCACCGTGTCCCCTGGCCAGGTGGCATTACATATGATGCAATTTGCTCTTTGTATGTCCAGTATGTAGCCAACAAGTATGGAAAGGCCACAGTAGTGTTTGACGAATATCAGAATGGCCCATCAACAAAAGATGGTACTCATCAGCGACTGTGATTTTGATTCTACCATGATCACCAAGTTGAAAAAAGAAGAGTTTCTTGTGCATAAGGAAGACAAGCAGAAGTTTATCCATCTACTCAGAAACAAGCTTCAACAATCTGGATGTAGCACAATCCATGCTCTTCTAGATCTATCATGACTGTGCTCGTTGGTGATGATACAGATCTGCTTGTTTTGCTTTGTCATCATGCCGAAATGAATACAAATGAGCTCTTCCTCAAACCTGAGCCCAAGCAAAGGTCGAAGACAAGGGAGAATTGGAATATAAAGAGGACCAAGACCTCACTAGGTGCAAATGTATGTGCAAATATTTTGTTTGTACACGCCATTCTGGGATGCGACACAACGTCTAGAATCCATGGTATTGGCAAAGGTGTGGCACTGACAAAGATCAGACCAGACGCACTGTCCCGCGAACAAGCTAATGTTTTTAACCACCCAGGGGCTTCCAAGGATGAGGTCATAATGGCCGGAGAGAAGGCCTTATTGTGCCTGTACAATTGCAGGTCTGATGAAAGCCTAGATTCCTTGCGATATACCAAGTTCTGCTAGAAAGTGGCCACAGGGACAACATTGGCGCAGCCAGAGAGCCTTCCGCCTACGTCCGCAGCCACTGGGTATCACAGTCTCAGAGTATACTTCCAAATTCAGCAGTGGAAAGGTGTACCGCTGGAGCCAGAAGCCTGGGGCTGGAAGTTGATGGATGGAAAACTGCTTCCAATTACAACGGACCTGCCTCCAGCACATGAATCCCTCCCAGAAATGGTTAGATGCAACTGTAGCGCGGGGTGCAGTACACAGAGGTGCACGTGCAGGAAGCATGGACTGGAGTGCTCAACGGTTTTGTGGGATTTGTAAAGGTCAAAGCTGCACCAATTCCGCCGCACCAGACCTTGATGACTCAAATGATGACTAAAAGCTTATGATGACTTATATTATTTCAAAGGGGACTTCATTTTCTTTCAACTGGAAGAACACAAAAACAACTAGTTTATTGTTATACAAGCCTCTTAGGTAGAGAAAAAGGCAATAAAAAGATTTTTTGATAAAACGTGAGTGCAAATGTATTGGGTACCCTGTGGTAAAAAGTTTACAATTTTAAATGCTAAATTTTGGCGTGCTCCCCTTAACGGATTTTGGGGGATTTTTAGCATGTTATTAAGTGGACCATCCTCAAATGAATGGCAGTGAGAAAAATTCTGTTGAAATTTGTTCACAAACCATAGATTGACTGGACTGATAAGCAATATTTTGGAAATAGTCCTTCAACCCAACAGAGTAACAATCTAAATAACAATTTTGTTTGAATTCGAGACAGATAATTATGACAGAAATTACTGTTGGTAAACAAAAGAAACTCTTAAACATTCATTCTTATTAAGTAACAGCAACAGAGAATATTACACAATTATAAACTCTGTAAGTTGTGATCACTACATATTTTGATATTGTTGTTTCAGCTATTTTCTTATAATGTATGAATCAGCCAAAAGGAAAGTGTACATAGTACTTCCATTGTGGCAAATACCATCATCAAGGACTACTGTACTTGGATTGGCACTCTCCAGAACTGGTCCAGGAATGTTTTGAAAACATTATTTTCATATTATCTGCAACATTTTCATAATCAGAAATTACATGTACAAACCTAAACTTCCAAAAATGCAATCATTATACTTATAACATGATGTATATCTTATATGGAGACAACTCCCAGTTTGCTACTGGAATCAGTGAAGAGCAAACTGTACACATAGACAGAGGCCCAGAGTTTGTTAACATTGGGCAATATGATATTGCTTCAGTTAAAAACAACACAACATTCCTCAAATAGAAGAAACAGGAAATGGGAAACACAAGAAATAATATACTTCTTAAAAGAAGAGATTAAAAATAGAAAATACTTGTTTCCTAATTTTGTCCTAGTTTCAGGTTTAATTGCTTGCAGTAGCAGATGCACTCATTTTCTCAAAGAATGACTCAATTGCTTGTTCAGCAAAGTTGCCTGTGCAGAACTGATAACTTCCATCCTCATTTTGTATTTCAGTAGAGGCTATTTCAGGGTCATATAAGGTATATCCTGACCTTTGGATGTCTAAAACCATAACTTTACCTTCAGATTTTTCATAGGTAAAATGAGCAAAGGCCTGTGCCTTCTTACATAGCGTGGTATCTTCCTCACAGACAATTCCATTATTGCTTATAAATTTTACAAAGCCTCCATCACTGAACTTCTCTACTGTTATGAACTCCCCATCCTCTGTCTTTCCCATTTACACAGACTTGTATTGAAACGACTGACCATATTCATACTTTGCAATCGCTTCCTTTAGCTGGGATGCAAAGTTTCTTGCCAGATAATGCATCTGTACTGACTTTCTTGTGTGTTATTCGAGGGTCTGACCCATTTCACTAAATAGTTGAACCGCAGCATCCAGATATCTTTTAACCACCCATGCTCCCTTATTAAACCCTTCTGTAATGCTTGTAGCTTTAAATGCCTTTCGGAAACCTCCAGCTGCGAACTCTTTCTCTTCAATGGCAAATTCAGCCTGTATTGGCACTGTTGACCACTCCATACGAACTAAGTCGAATTTGAAGATCAGAAATTTCTTGGCTTTGCTATCAACCACCCTTCCAAGCCTGAGGATATCCTTGATGGACAGGCTTTTCGGATATGATTTACTTGTAGAAGGTGAAGATTTCACTGGGCTTGGCATAGAGGCAGGTCTTTGCTGTGGAGCGTCATGTCGTGCCTTCTTTGCTATCAACAAAGCCAAAAGAGGCTACAACAATGGTTACAAAAGGAGGACTTGCTGCAGCTACGGTAAGGTTCACTCACCATACACAACATCACCTACATAGGAATCGATAATGCTTCAGAAGTATGTGCGCCATCATGGCTGCCGATCTCTGTTTTTCGCTCTTCAGTATTTTAATATTATTTGTGTCTCAGTGGCATTTTCACTCTAACTTTTTATCTAGCTTGACACCTAGTAACATCATCCTTACGGAGGACATACATTTTTCGGTTTTGTATGAGCCGGTTTCGCTTTAGCAAGTCAAGATATTTCGAATAGAATTTGGTTCAGAAATGAAGGTGTTGTTTGCAGTTGTCAGGTCTGCGAAGCATGGCATGACCTCTTTTTTAAAGCCACACGTATGTTGTGACTGATTTTTAATAATTTTTTTATGCTGGTTCAGAAATGAGACCTGGTATGGACTGTAGCGAATCAGGGTGCGTAGTTTCACGTACCTGTCATAAACCAAGGTATGATTCCCAAGCGTTTTTCAAATTTATATCCTTGGGTCATTTAATTCTATATACCCAAACGAGGCAAACTTCCAACAACCCCTACCCTGCCCTTCCGCTCGAAATACTATAACCTAGTCACAATTATGATCTGCCGGAATTGAGCTTACCGTGTGGTTGGATTCCAACAATCTATCGTCATCAGAAGCTACCTCTACTGCTTCAGGTTTAATAAACCATGTGTAGAACACTTTTTGATTTGGAATATGGCACATCTTTTCGCAAGATGGTCTGTGTTCTCCAGCTAAGACATCACAAGAAAGATCCTTATCAGTCTGAGGCCTGAAGAACTTCATACAAGCGTCTTTGATGTTTGAAAGAGTTCTCGTGCTCGAAAGGTATGTATTCTTGCACTCCGATCCTTGTATACTTTTGCTGCTTGCCTGAAACTTCTGCACTCATTTGTACTACTACTATTTCGTCCGCTGCTGTGCTTTCTTCTCCAGTTTTCTTGCCTTTGCATTGCCGCATACTTCCTCTACTCCGCCATGTTGACTGTGGGCCTACGCATGGGTTTATGGGAGTAATCAGTTGAGGAGCCTGGGCGCAGGTGGCAGTGGCAGCGGTCGGCCGCGTGGAAAAAAGTAAATTTACTTTCAAATTCTACTTAGTTTCAAGGAAAAGTAAATTTTCCTATGGCCAAGTGCTGCCAATAACTCTCTTTTGCATTGCCTTTTCAATAGATATTCAATATTAATTGATTCTAGGGCCGATTTAGCGGGAAAGGTAAGACACCATACTGCGTCCAAAACACTATCATCTTGCTTTGGAACTCCCCAACGATGGTTTCGTTGACAGATCGCTGACACAAAACCTTGTCATCCGATAGAAATGACCCTCTTTGACCATGGCCGCGGATCAAGCAATACATGTGTTGGAGACAGCTTTCAGAGAGAACGGGTAAGTAAATTTTATTGATACCGTGAAGTAGATTTTTCTCCGAAATTCATCATTTTGGTTTGGTCAACAAAATCTGTTTGCCAATTAGTTTTCAGGGAAGTCCTTCGGGCCTTACGCGGCTAGTCTGTGGTTACCATAAGAAGGCCCAAGAAAGCGACGAGCTTGCCAGGAAGCGGTTCTTTTGCCGCATTTTTCGTATTTTATGGGTAAGTTCATTAAGAGATTTCAATTTATATTTTGAATTTCCCCTGCTTTTTCTTAAGTAAATGTTATTCTCCATTCACCCTCCTGTTTAGTATACGGGTTCACTGATAGGTACACGCGCTTTCCTCTGCTCTTTCCGTCCACATGGCATATCACATATATCGTAAAGCTTACACAAGCCTATAGTTCGACTACCTTGTGTTCTTTGATGCGCAGCAACTCCCGATATGAATTTCTTGCTATATTTCCATCACATCCCCGAAACAAATTGCATCAAGTGCCCACTTTTCTTTTGATGAATTTTGTCTCTGTTGCGAGTGTATGCGGCACGCCACTCTGACGATGGATTGTTTTAAAACCTAACCGAAAAAGGTTATCACACAGCCAATTAGGACAAGTGTAAATTTCACAGCCGCCAACGAGAACATAAGGTAAATACTCGCAAGAAAACACAAATGTCCAAGTTGCGACTGTTTTAGTTCTGCATCTGATTGGTTGCAAGAAGGACACACTTTATCACAGAGCACAGTATCATTTAGAGGACATTAGTTATGAGGACTTTGATACTCTCAACCTCTTCACATCAACATTTGTTTTGGGTGTCAACGTCCTCTTTTTAAATTCAATCATGTCTCTTTTCTTGACAGTTTGGAAACAAAGTCAGGGAAGGCCAATTTAGAGGCAAAGCACTCCCCACTTATGTCTACCCTGACTGCCTTGAGGTAGCCATCAGGGAAAGACTAAGTGGGGACTTCAGGGATTATCCTAATCCTGAAACCTCTGCGGTAGGAGTTTTGTATTATCATGCCCATTATTGTTATTGTTATGAATACAGCCGAACTCCATCCAACCCCAATTCGCCCTGCTAGTCGAGACTCCTTTTTCATTGTAGTGCTTCATCTCAAATATATTGGAAGTAGACTCTGCTGAAAGCAAAGCCACTTACGTTGACTAGTCAGTTCTAAGTTTTTATGATAGTTTCCCAAGAATCCTAAACTGTAGGTTACATTATGTATTATTTCCAAATTGTTTGATATCAATTATAAGAAGTTTGGGAGGCCTGAAAGCAGGCATTCCCTAAAAAATATGCTTTCTAGATCTTTATCTTATTGCATTTATTTTCCATTTCAGGTCTACAAGGTCACCATGTCTGACCTGTATGAGGCCAAATGGCCAGGTGATAAATAAAGAAATGGATACATAAAATATTTGATGTAATAATTATCTTTTTCCTCAATTTTTGATTCTTGTGAAAATGTTCAAAATGTAAAAAATTTATATGTGAACAATATCTCTAATTTTTAGCATTTCTATTTTATTATTACTAGTTTTTACAAGAATGTAGCAAAGTGTAATTCGTTTATTTGTGGATTTTTTTATAACATGGAAAGGAGGAAAATAAGGTATATTTCAAATGTAATTATCTAATTCTGAATTTTTGATGATTCGTATGAAAATGTCAAGTATAAAAAGGCCACAGATCAAAATGTAAACGATATCTATTCTATTATTTCTAGCTGAACTATTTTTTTTAACAATGTGCAATTGATTGACTTATACACTTCCTGGTTTGATTAGGAAATGAGGAACAATGTCAATAAGTTCAGAAATAAATATATAGTTTGAACTTTCAACATGTCTATTTTACTATTATTCTACCAATACTATTTTTAAGGGGAAGTGTCATCTGTTTTGTTACTTTTCAAATAATTTGTCGCATGTTCTGATAATAGAGCACTTTTCAATTGAGTGTCGTCAAACAAAACAATAATTGCAAATACCACAAGCAGTCAATGTAAATGGCCTCAAGAGCAGAAAAATGTGAGTAAAATCATAGCAATTCCAAGTTTCTTTCTGTTGAAAATTGCTACAGTTTTGAATCTCTCTTAATTATAATATTTACATGGCTATCAAAACAAAACTTGAAGAATAGTTCTCAACTAGAACTTGAAGCATTTTTTGGGTTATGGGGGCAGTCCTTGTGGGTTTTCCTACTGTGGGTAGAACTCCCACACCATTTACATCTCTTTCCACCTAATGTGACCACTGAGTTTTCAGGGGCAGCTGCAACATCCTGTGCTGATGTCCCTGGCATGGTGTGACACCCATCTGTGGTCACTTCATGAACAGCATCTTGTGCAATTTGAAGAGCTTCTTCTTCTGAAATGCCCTCCTCTTCCTCCTCTTCTCCATATGTATGTCTTATTCTACAACTCTTCACATACTTTTTCCTTAAAAATGAAAGGATTGTGTTACCACCTGTGAAATAACAACCCTGGTTGTGTTCTCATGTGAAATCTCTACATTAGGAATCACCCTATTTGTGGAAGTAATATGTTGGTAGTTGCCCTAGACTATACCGGTCAACAAGCATCAACAGCTTTAGGTCTCTCACTAAGGGCCAGCATTGTCATCTACTTTTGGCTTGACCTCCGCATATTTTCACGAGAACAAAAGAAAATCAGAACCAAAAGCCGAGCAAATTCATTCCTACTATTGCTCCTAAACAACAACATGGAATCTTAGGGACAGCCCTGTAAAAAGCAGGATTAGGAAGCAACAAAAGAAAATGAAGCATTTACTTGTAGAAGTTGGTACCCTGGTAGATCTCGGGGTGCTGAGCTCTGCTAACTGGGTAACGACAACACAGTTTTTGGTTACCTTCTAGGTTACCCCAGTGCAAGCTTGCAGACCTTTGATTTTATATTGTTTTTGAAAAAATAAACTGCTGGGCACCTTAGTCAGTCAAAGCATGCAAGAACGTTTTTACTAGAAAAGGGAGACAAGGTAAGATTTCATAATGTGGACATGAGGTACTGAGTATATGCTTCATTTTTAATACTATCCTCTTACATTATTACTAAGCCTTGACAACAGTGATCGGAGAAACTGTTATTACTAACCTTAGTTCTTGCTCCTCAGCACGGTTTTTTTCCTTTCAACTCTCTTCCGTTTCTCAGTGTCTGTCTTGTATCGTTCCAGCCTT
>BLFK01000447.1:157000-172000 GCA_014634185.1 Astreopora myriophthalma | reverse complement strand
ATCGAGTATTCCATCAGCCTCTAGTTTCCGTTCTACGTCTTTCGAGCTCTTGAATTTCTTACCCTCTGGATCCACGTACGTCAAGTGTACTCGTTTTCCAGATTCGCGAGACACGATTTTCCACCCAGCTTCTTCAAGCAGTCCAGCATTCAGGCGAATTCTTGAAGCACTTCCCGAGCCACGAACTTCGTGAAGACTTCTTGACCAGTCTTTCTGATCGCCACTGGCCATCGATAGATATAATTCTCTCTTTGATAAAAAAAACTCTCTATATATATAACTCTTTTTTGATAAATAACTTTCTCTATGATATAAATCTGTGTGATATTTTCTCTCAAAATCATCTACCGAACGCGTTGTCAAACAAAGGATGTCGAATGGCGTCTAGCTGTCAACATGCAGCGATTATGGCCAGCGAGGTGTCGTTGCTAGGTGAAGGCGTTATGCCGCCCTCTGATTGGTTTCGGGGGAAAAATAGCCTCGCAAAAATGGTAAAAAACGCCGTATTTGGGAAAGGGTTCCGAGGTTTACCGCTGTATATAGTCACTGTAGACACAGAAACATGGCTGCCGTAAACATGAAGAAGAATCCTTCGGAAAGGAGACATGCTAATGTAGGACCCTACACTTTTCAATCTTACTTCTAAACGATATTTCGCCCAGATAAGAAACTTGGCAGGGCTAAAATACATACTGAAAGGAAACTTTTTGCCACAGTGCGCAGTCCACGATCGAATACTTCCTGAACAAATGAATGTCACATTTCACCTTGTGAAAATTTTGTATTTTCAGCTATAAAACAATTGAAATGCAAGGAAAAAAAGCGCACTGCGGTGTGAAGTAGGGTTTTTACGTAAACTAAATGTGTACCAAATCTTATGGCAAAATATTAAATCAATGACCATATTTGAGTGATTGAGCAATTTTTGGGGCGGATGACCACTCCCTTACCCTCTTGAATTCTGCACGTTCCATAACAGTCAACCCCCCCAGGGAATTTTTTTTTTCCGTAACTATAAGATGTAAATGATCAGTGATGGAAACACGAGTCTGCCAGGTTTATTACATCTTCAAATAAGCTGGTTAAAAATAGTGCAAATTCGGCCAATTTAGCCTCCAGGAATACCTTAATGTCGACACTAACAACATCCTTCACATCCGCCATTCCTTCATATCCTTCCATCCCTCCTCTTTCCCCATCCCTCCTCTTTCCCCATCCCAGCAACAACGAGCTCATTTGGTCAGTGAGTGATACCCCCAACGTAATACCTCATTCTGAAACGAAACAGTGTTCAGGATGTCGTATTGCGCATGGATAATACCGCTTTAGTCGGGGGGACTGGGAAACCAAACAAAGCTCACACCTCGCATCACCCCGCACGCCCTGCAGCAGATCTCCAACCAGGAGTCCCATGTGTCCCCAGTTACTAAGTAAATCCGCGTAAGAGTCACAACAGGGTCTAAGCCCATAGCCTTACCGAGGCTCGGGGGTTACGATAGGAACATGACGAATGTGAGAATTCTGCCTCGCAATGATAGGAAGGAAGAGCCGACATCGAAGGATCAAAAAGCAACGGAGCGCCCCGAGACGGCTTGGCTGCCGCAAAAGCCCGGGGGGGGGGGGGGGGGGAAAAGGGGGGTGGGAAGGGCTGAGGAAGACGAATACCCAACCAAAGTCCCATGATCACTCATGAAACGTTCTACCAGATTGTCTAGTGGCGCATCCGAAATCATGGAGAAGCCTGTCATCTCCTCTAATACATATGATATTCCACAATACGACGTCTCAATGTCCACCATGAAACAAGAAGCATTTGAGCTATTTTGGTCCACACGAAACCCGACGATCTTAGGTGCAGAAGAACTTCCTCCGATATCAAATACCTTGGTCGCCCGATGCTTCCAGATCGGAAGACCTCAGGGCTGTTCAAAGAAAACACTGCAAGGTTTGTGCAGTTTGAGTCGTGTCGTATCCATTGTCCATGCAAAAGACGTATATTTCCCAGTATTTCATTCAGTACAGCGCTATTGATACTGACGAAAGGCAAAACTTGCTGTAGAGCTACTATGAGATACTCGAGCCTTATTTGGATGTTCTCTCTCACTCCTACTTCCACAGTGTTCCATTCCCGTTCGCACTCTTGTAAGAGATCGAGAGCTGCAGAAAAAAGATCTTGCCAGTGTAACACTTGTGTTTGGGGTCTTTGGTCTACCACTAAACTGGGCCTTCCTTCGTCCGCCATTTGCGTTCAGAAAAGAGCAGGAGCTGGGACCTAATGATGCGCAAAGGGAGTGCGCAGAAAATGTTGAATGAATATTTGGATCGTGAATGTGAACGGATATAAGCCGTTGAATGTGAATGAATACATCCCGTAAATGTGAGTAAATATATTCGTGAATCACCATAACAGCCGTGAATGTGAATGAATATATACTTTGTGAATTTTGCACCATTTCGCCAACCATAGTTAATGGTTGTTCAGCTCTGCTTTTTCAGCATCATCATCCATTTCAAACCTGGAGATATGGTCTTTTTTCATTGGGTTGAATGTTTTTTGAGCGGGCATGCAAGCACCCTTAGATTCAAGTTACCACGTACATGCATATGAAAGTCATAAAAGGTGAACTGAACTACTAGGAAGTTCTTTACGCTCTATTTTCCTGACTCTCATTCTTATGATAAACAAAAATAACGTATAGGTGAAGATAATTGTCTTTGCGAGATTATAAAAAGGTGTTGCCATAGTGACGGATGTCTGTACTAAGGGAATTTACAAAAAAAAAATCATAAGGGCTTCTTCCAGGCTCAAAATGAAGTGCCCGGAAGAAGGTATCGGAACTAAGCAAATGTCCGAAAAGTGGGCCTCGACTGTAGCACTTATTCAATTTCTGGTATATAAACCAAAAAGAAGTAAAAGTGAAAGAAATGATTATGAAGTGCGGGTTAGACATGAACTGAAGAAATGATCCTCACACTTTCTGGACAATTTAAGCAACTGTCTCTTTTGTGCACTTGAAAAATTCAAGTGACTCCAACGGGATTCGAACCCACGACCTGTGCGATGCCGGTGCAGTGCTCTTACCAACTGAGCTATGAAGCCACACAGTTGAGAGCAGGTCAATTCGCAGAGGTCTTGGGTTCGAATCCCGTTGGAGTCACTTGAATCTTTCAAGTGCACATAAGAGACAATTGCTTAAATTGTCCAGAAAGTGTGAGGATCATTTCTTCAGTTCAAGAAGTAAAAGTAGCACCTATATTTGTGTTTGCCCTACGTTTTATAATCCTCAGTACCATAAAACAGACATTTTCAAGCACCTCCTCCGAGCTTTCCCCCAATTTGTTCTCGGCTTTCAAGGAAAACACGCATTAGACCAACAACAAGGGCTAAAAGTTGTATACGTACCAACCATAGCTAACAGGTTTTTTATGCGACTTTGTAGTTATCTTACTTGTTAGTCCCAATGATATGAAAGAAAAATGGGAGCCTTGTTCCCAGGGTATATCTTCTTCCCATCCTCTGGAGTGCTACTTCAATTAAGGGACTAAAGCTTTATTAAAAGATCACCGGTTCAGTAACAGCAATAAAAAATAACACTAAACTTATATACTCAAGCTTATAGTTAAAATGGAGATGGCGTCGCCTCCGTTTCGTGCGTTACGACAAAAAGAATTGCTGCGTAGGCGAGACTACCTTGTGACGAAGGCTACCGAGATTAACCCTGGGATCGAGTTGGAGAACATCCCGCCAAAGTGCCACCAAAAGCCAACTAAGCTGCTGGCAGCCGGCATTATTCTTTCGCGCCTTTTTTGACGTTTTTAAGTTGGCAAACTGCTTGAAATTCTAGTTCGCATTTCTCGGAGCTAGCGTGTCACAACAAAGACAAGGTGAGAAGTAAATGAATAATTTTATCAGTTGCTTTCTTAATTTTTCACAACGGTTTTTTTGCAGGATAAACCTGCAGAAATAGCATGAGCAAAAAAGCGAGCGACAGAAATATTTTCAAAACTAATTCAAGACTTACTTGTTTGTTCCCATTTACAAAGTGTTCTGCAGTTTTGCAAGTATGGACATACAAGAAGGTGATAAAACAGTTGAGATATAAGTTTGAGCTCATCTTTCATACAAACTTCGTCTTTACTTTTGTTTCCTGTAAAAGTACAGTTACATTGGACTTCAAAGAAATTTGTATAGTAATTGTGAAAACCAGTAATAGCTACTGACTATTTAAGGCTCAATTGAAATTATAAGCTTAAGTTAAACATTAAGGTTAACTTTAAATGAAAACTTCTTATAATGAATGTATAATGAATTAAGGTACTTACTCATGAGGTAAACGTTTAGCTGTTAGTAAAATCGATTTTTACGTAGTTAAAACGTTTCTGCGGACTGTACAACCTGTGGTTGCCTACCGGCACTCCAATTGTCCAAATCATTGTGATCTCTGACACGAAAGCCATCCGCTAACCGCGGTTTATTTAAGATTATAGACTTTCAAAAGCGATATCATATAACAAAGGTTTCTATTTTCCAAGGTATATTATCCACATGGTACAGCGAATCATGGTGCATAGTCTTGGATTTCAAATGCAGCTTGATAAGGCCTGATATAGACTATTAATGGTTTCCAGGAACCAGAACGGTACATATCATCACCCAAAAGTAAATTGAGGGGATATACTCCAGCGACCGGTTGTTCAAACGTTGGATAGCGTTATCCACCGGATAAATCACTATCCAGCTGATAAGTATTACGGAAATCAATTACGCTATCCCCTGGATAGTGATTTACCCGGTGGATAGCGCTATCCAACGTTTCAACAACTGGGGCCAGGAGTGGTTCGTAGTTTTTAGCTTATGTTCTGGTAACGTGGTAGTCCTGTGCTGCTATCCCCCTGCACCCTATTCAAGACAAGATCGTTTCATTTTACTAGACTGTATAAACAAGAGATGAATCCAAATATCACACCCTGTTAAATGTAATGGAAACTACAAAAACTAACATTTCACAAATTTAGCAGACATTAATTTGATCAAATGTTCAAGGTCCATTTCCATCTAACTGACATGACTTCTTAATATATGACAGTAAGTTACCTTATGATGGCTTTCAGTTTTTAAATGATGTTTAAGGGTTGTTGCAAGACTATATTCAGCTTAAGTTTAACATGATTTAAGTTAAAGAGATTTCCTCTCAAAGTAAGACTGTGTTTTCAACATGTTGCAGAAAATGCCGTTGGAGGTGCTGTGGCCGAAGGTAACAACATGCAAGGTGAGCAAATCACAGTATCTGTGTGCTTTAACCATTTATTAAACTTGAGTGATATCACAGTTGCTTAAGTTTTGAGCGCCTGTGTGAGATCTTCATTACAATTTATTATACAAAAAAACCTGTAGACTGCACTATTGTGAAAGCAACAATCTTCTTATTGTAAGAGCAATAATGTAATGTATAATTTATCTTTGTATGCTGTGAGCATATATTAGGACAACTACGTACAGAAGATGAAGAGATCACACCATGTGTGAAGTATGTTTCTTGGAACTCCTGTGGGTTAAAGGAGAACGAAACTATTTTTTTGTGAGTTTGCGTACAGAAAATGGCCATGTTTTAGATGTTCTCGTTTCAGTCGGTTAGTACGAGAGGTGATTCATATGCATATTTATTTTCAGACAATCCTAATGATGACCCAGATCCAAGTAAGATGAATCATGTTTGTGTTTTATGTAAATATAATAATATTATGGTTATAAACATATTGGGCCGGTCATTTAAACGAAGAGTAAGTTAGAGTGCAAGTGACTGAGTAAGTTAGTGCAAGTGAGCTGCGTTAAGAATATATATGCTTTTCTCCTCTGCTCTTGCCTTCTCGAAACTGTTTTCGACAATGAACAGCCAAAATATACTAATGTTTGGGTAAGTAAAAGTGACTTGGAATGCGGGTTTGTTAAGCGCCGGCTAAACTCTGTCTAAATAACCGACCCATTGTGGTTGACAGCAAGAAGATTCCTTGGATATTTACTAGGGCAGGGCCGTCATCGTGGTCGTCGTCGTCGTCGTCAGCATCTCACCCCACCGTCTCGTTGAGGAATGGCTCGACGTTGACGGCGCATGCTTCTTTTATGCAGTCGGGCCGCCAGCTCGAAGGCCAGGTCGACAGGGGCCCAGCTCCAAATGCGTCCTCCACTCTGCCTCGACACACCGTGTTCGCCCAGTCGCGTTCGCGGTCGAGATCTCACGGGTCGCATCTTTCAACCGAACAGATCTGCCACACGTCGTCGTTTCTTGGCCGTGCCACTCACCAGTCCCTGCGCTTTCCATTTCACGGCTTTCTTCGCTCGAGCAACCAATCCTCGCACTTTCCGTTGGGTGGTTTGTTTGGCTCGACCCACCACGCTCTGCGCTTTCTGTTTCACGGCCTGCTGGGCTTGTCTTTTAAGCGTTCGGGTGGCCAATCGGACCACGCTGCAGGGGCCACCCAAAGCGTCCAACCCCGATTTCAACAACGTCTTGACCCCCGAAAACGAGATGCCCCCCAGACCGCATCCGGTGTGATTGGGCATGTACCGCGTCAGACTGCCTCTTCGCATGCTGGGCTTTTGTGCTCGGCTCGGCTCTCTCTCTCTTTTTTATAGGTCGCTCCGTTTGAAGTGCAAGGTGACGACCGTCACGCCTCGTCCCATGGCCGCCGGCCACCCATCGCCGTCAGTCAGGTGCACGTCCACCACGTCGAAGAAGGGTTGACGCACCGGCACGTACTGCACATGGCAGGGTTGGAAGAGCGTCCGGCCTTGCCCCGTGCTCTGCACATCCACGTCGCACAAGACGTCGGTCGATCGCGGCCCCACCCGACGACTCTGGCCCACGTTGCTGTGCACATACCACGTCCGGGACGTCCAATGGGGTCGTGGCCGTCAGCGACATTCGAAGAGCGTCTCGAACCACCCGTCGTTCAACCCGCTCAGTTTCCACGAGTATTGTTGATACAGGATCTTGCTGTTTCCAACGATCTCCCAGGCCGGCACGGTTTGCCCGGCCCAATCTATCTCCAGTGTCACGGGCTTGACGGTCGGCCGCACGGTCAAGCGCGGCCCGGGCACACGACCCTAGGCATCCGTGCCGCCCATTCGTCGCATCAGATCTTGACGCACGCCCAGCCCAATGTCCCCGCCGCGCAACATCCGGGCGTTGTCGATCACCAACTTTTCTGGCTCGGGCCAACGAAACTCGGGCACGAAGGTGGCGTCGCCTTACATCCAGTTCCACCCCACTTGCACCTTATTCCAGTACTTGCGTCTTGGATTGTCCACCACTGCTTTCACGAACAACGCCCCGTTGTGGCAACGGCCGGCCACGTCCTCGATGTGCGTCTCGGCCCGGATGCCCGGACGATCGATGCGTTGGTGATCGATACGTTCGAACGAAAAGAAGTAGGCGAGCAACGTGCCGGGCGGGTACACACGCAACAAGGCATCTTGCCAACTCTCATCCTCGGAGTCGTCGTCTTCCGGCACACTCAGACGGACCACCCCCACTGACCACCGTCTGCCTCGTAACCACAGGGGTGGCCTCATGCGGGTGCGGCCACGTTGGTGTTGTCGGGGAACCCGGCGTCGTCACCGTTGCTGGGCAAGGTCACGTAAGAGGCGTCCATGGTCTACTGCCCGTGCGTCCCGAGGCGCTTTATACGTCCCGTCGGAAGTGCAAGGTCAACAGGGTGCAGCCTTGCCTGAACCGGACCAACGTGCCGTCCGTCTCGGCCTCTTGCGTTTCCAACACTTCCATGACGTCGTTGCGCACAGGATGGTACTGCACGTGCAACGGTTCGAAGTACACCTTGCCTCGTCCTCGGCGTCGGTACTGGACTTCACATAACATGTCCGTCACTTGCCGTCCCACGATGGTGCTGCCTCCGGCATTGCAATAGACGTGCAAGGTCCGCGTCGAGTCGCCCACCACCGCACGAAACGCGTTGTTCAGGTTCTGGAACCGCCAATTGCAGTTCATGCTCAGGGTTAGGTAGACGAAACCGGAGCGATCTTTGGTCACCGACCACCAGATGGGCCGATGGGTCTCGCGATCGAGCAAGTCTGTGCTTCACCCCGTCAAGGTTGGCACCTGGTCGTTCGGGAACTACATGCACAGGTTCGGGCCAAGGACATCCTTGCCTTCTTTCGTCAACGCCAGCCAACCCATCTTGTAGGCCAATTTGTGACTGAGGATCAAGACGGGCATACTGGGCCCGTGGATCCGGGTGTGGATATTGTCGACGATCAGATCGCGGTCGGTCCCCCGCTGCTCCCAGCGAAACGTCACATACAAGCGTTTGCCATTGGCATTCTTCAGGTCGTACCCTTGGGCGTCGACGGGCCACCTCACGCAATCGACCGCGTCGATCATGGCTTTCACGAACGATTCGCCGTCCACCACCGATTCCAGACAGTCGACGTCGACCATCTTGACTCGCGTCACTTTTGTCAGTTCCTCCGACCCACTGTGTACTGTGTACCATTGACTGTTGACGTGCGATTGAACCGTTCCACCACTGCCGCTTTGGCATCCCCGTGCATGGAAAAATGATGGATGCCCTTCTGTTTCAACAAAGTCTGAAACGGGAGGTTGTAAAATTCTTTGCCCTTGTCCGTGTGCAACTTTTGGGGACGTCCACCCCCTTGCTTCAAGATGGAGCCGAAGGCTCAGACCAAAGCAGCCCCCGTCTTGGTCTTGAGCGGTCGGACCCACGCGTACTTGGACAAGACGTCCACCACCGTCAACAAGTAACAGATGCCTCGGTTGTGAAGGGCCAACCGTTGCACTTCCACCAGATCTGCCACCCACTGTTCCTCCACGTTGAACACCAGCACCGGCACGGTAGGAAATCGACGGCGTTGGGGTTTGTGCAACGTGTAGGCCAGATCGCCTTGCAAGGCCGCTCGGGCATCACGGAGCGACAGACCTAGGGCGTCGGCGAACCGTCGGACCCCACCCAAGGCTCCCGGCGTCGACGGATCCACATACCGAGCCCTCACGTGCTGGGGGGAGGATCTTTTTCGTTTCCACGTCGGAGACGTCTTCTTCTTCTTCGGGCCGGGGGCGGACAGAGCCACCATTTTACGCAGATCCAGAGCAATCGGCCCACGCTTGGCATGCGGTCGGGATACGTTTTATGGACGAGGTGGAACCAGGGCTCCGGGTCCGAGTTCCGACTTACCAACTACGTCACGAAGGCGGCATAGTGCCCCTAATGAAACAGCGGGTGCTCGAGCAAGACCTCGAAGACGGTCATGGGAGGTTCGAGGTGCAGCTCGTCGTCGGAACCGTCCAGGTCGAGCCATCGACACGGCACACCCGACGAGTCAATCAGACTGGTGCACAGCCAATGCGTCAAGCGCCAGTGCACCCAGCATCGCCCCGTTTCACCCCACATCTCCCTTACAAATGAACCCACACACTTTACGTTCCCTGCTTTTATTGATTCATATTTTACAACACGTTTCAAATCGAGCAAGTAGGTCACAATTCTGCTTGGCATAGGGCGAGGCACGCCACAGCAGGGTCTTCAATTGTTGCACGGCCCGAGGGAATTTCTCCAGGTGGCACGTCCCCACCATGGCGATACAGCCTGACAGCGTCGGGATCCTGTCGTCGTCGCCGTTCACGGTCCAGGTCAGCACGAAATGAGAATGACTGTAAGCCAAGTACGCGAACACGAACCACGCGTCGCGGCTCACCTCGTACAAGAAGACGGGTTTTTCTTGCTGCCGCGCCAAGGCCACGCTGCATCCCGTCCCACCGCGCACTGACACCCCGTCCTGCTCCAGGTGGCCGAACGCCACCACTGTGTCGGCGTCCTTGACGATGTGGTGATTCCGGCTCAAGAGTTCCCACACGGGCAGGCGCAACCGTTCGTTGGGACGCGGGGGCCATACTTGACATACCCTTCTTCCAGGGCGTCGTCCGTCAAGGGTGTCACGTCTTTCTTGGCGCGGGCATGCGACGGACCCACCACCACGTGGCAAGGGATGCCCAGCTGGTTCGCCACCTGCTCGGCCAGGGTATCTGTCCCTCGAGCGCCTCCGGTCACTAGTTCCATCATGATCACACAGAATGAACACACTCGAGTTCAAACACAACTTTTATTTCTACCAAAAAGTTCACGTGTGGTCGGGTTTCACGGGACACACGTGAAACGCGTCTTCCTCGAGACGTTCGGGCGCATAGAACCAGTGTCTGTCTACATTCCGGGCAGTCGGCGGGCGTCCACGTGCAGGCCCTCACGTACGTACTGTCGAGGGCATCAAAGTAGGCCAGATCTTTTTCCTCTTTACAGCTGTCGCACAAGATGCGATTCAACAAGCGGTCGCAATGCACGTGCCACAGCCATCGTTCCGCGGCTTCTCGGTTGGCTCATTGATGCAGCCGCGTTTGCACTTGCTGGGTGACCTGCTTCCACGCTTCCATGGTCTCGCAGACACTCCGGAACTGATCGCGCAGTTGGGCCCGGACCCGTTCGTGGTCGTGGCACGCCTCTTGCGCCTCACTCAATTGGTGCTCCAACCACCTGATCCGGTCGTGGAGGCGTCGGTGTCGGGACTGGGTTTGGGGGCTTCGGGTTCACCCTGCTTCGTCGGCGTCGGCGACGTCGATGGAGCCGGAGGGACTTGGGGGGTGAATGCATGACGTGTGTCCGGTTGGTGCTGGAAACCTGTGTCCGAGCATCCGAGGGTGTCGGCAAAATGTTGCAGCCAATGCCAGCAGGTCACTTGGAACGTGTAGCTAGTGGCCAGACCTCGCCCTATCCGCTCCAAAAAGTATGCTTCTTCCGTCGGGTAGGCAGACGACTCGAGGTCTCGGTAGTAGGTGCGATAACTCACGTCTGCCAGCGAGGGCACAGAGGCTCGACCCTTATAGGTGCCTCCCGGGTTGCCAAACCCGTTAAGATCGCGTGTGAGGGGGTCGGGTGCATCGTCTCAAACTCCATGGGTTGGATCGGGTTCCACAGTCGGGAGGGTGGGCTCGTCTCCAACGCCATCGGAACCCACGGTTAAACGCGTAACAACGGGCTCTGACATCTTCGACGTGGCCACATGCTTTGTCGAATGGGTCACGTCCTCTCCCTCTTATAGGGGCGCGTGACACGCAAGGACGGCCTGCCGGGAAACTACCCACGCGCGCTCACGCTTGTGACGAGCACGTGCTCCGTAGTTTTCTGGACTCCCCACGCGTGTGCACGTGCTCCGACCTTTTCCAGTGCCCTGCCATTGGACGACGATGAGGTCATCCCGTCGTGCTTTTCGGACGTGGATTACAGGTGTAAGAGCGTGGACCCAGCTAGCTCGGCATCATTCGAGGGTCTCAATCTCTAGTCACAGCATGATCTCTTGGAAGTATGGCAATGTGTCTCCGGCCAAATACCCGTGCCCTGAGAAGACCAAGAAGAAAAGCCCACCCAAGAAGATGGACCACCTGTCGGGAGCACGCACGGATTCGCTGATGCGGCGTCAGAAACCGGCCGCCCGTCAGAAAGCCTGCCAAAAAGCCGTGGCCGAACGCCGCGCCCAAGGCGGCCAGCATCTCAAGTTGAGCACCCGGCTGGAAAACGACACCACGCCCCGGGATGCTGCTCGACTGGCGCCCGTACCCACCACCACATCCGTGCCAAAGGTGGCCTGGCTGCACACGCCTGAACCGCAGACCTTGGAGGAAATGTTCGCCAGCCTCCCTCCACCCGAGCTAGAACAGGACCCGTTGCTGCCGCTGTTGCCCACGCCTCTACCCGTGGTCCCGGAGAAGGTCCTGTCGCCTGACTCGCCGACGGAGTGGGTCCTCTGCCGCACGTGTCCGGAACCCCCCAATCAAGAGCAATTGCAGTGGGTGTCGGTCGCGTCGCAGATGAAAGACGCGGTGGAGGTACTGGAGGAAGGGACGGCTTTGCCCCAGGAGACACCTTACTCGATGCCCGGGGAGGCTTACTGTTGCGGCTTTCCAGCCCCCCAGGAGGAGAAGAAGGAGGAAGGACCCACGTTTCCCCCACCGGTGCTGACATGTCCCCTCCACGCCTTGCCGCTCCACCATGACGTCTTGCGCAAAGGTTGGCGGTATGTCCAATGTGTCCACAAGCAGTGTCCCGTGTGGGTGGGCCTCGACAAGGCTCCCGTGTTGCTCCAGGCTTTGGAAGGGGGTGTGCATCCCGACATCAAGGAAGGCCCCTTCTTCTGCTACTGCGGCCACCCCGCCCACGTGGCCGTGGTGGAGCGCGACACGCCCAACCGAGGACGTGGCTTTCTGACGTGCCGTCACTCTGACGACCGGGGGTGCGATTTCTTCCAGTGGGTGGACCGTCCGTGGGCACCTCAAGTGATGTGGTGACGCGTGGCCATGTTCGATCCTCCTACTCCTGATCCGTTGGGGTGGCGGTGGCGTCAACCCCTGCAGCCCAGCCGAGTACCTGGTCATCCACACAATGCAGCCCCCACCCGAGTACCCGGTCATGCACACGATCTTTCCGGCGCCCGAAGACATGTGGAAGAAGATGCCGTCACCCGTGGTGGAAAGAGCCCCGTCACCTGCCGAGTGGCCTATGGGATCCAAGATACCCGGTCACAGCTCCCCCAAACTGAAGTGTGGGGGCTACAACCACAAAGGCAAGTGAGTGCGTGCGTGCGTGGGTGCGCGCGTGTGGACTTTGGGTGTACATAAAAAAGTGGTGGGAACTTTGTCAGTCAGTCATGGATCGAACACTGTTGAACGAGGTGTGCTTGGTCCTCGATCTGGACAGGTACAGTGTGCATCTCCTGAAGGATGGACGGGCCACCTTCGTCCCGTGGGAACTGGGGTGGTGTGATTGGACCGGCGAACATCACGGGTCCAGACATTACGCTCACGCGTTCCTCTGGCGTCGCCTGGATGTGGCCGATCGCAAGACCGCTCGGTACGTGCGAGAACGCGTGCAAGGCCTGTTTTTCTACGCCCACGAGAGCGAACAGGCCGCACTTATGGGGGACTTACCCGAAGACCTCCGGACCTTGTACGAACGTTATCAGACGCCCGACCGGCCTCGCGTGGCTTTCAAGGGCGGCCATTACGAAAAGGACTTGCTGAAAAGTCTGGACATTCCTTACTTTGATCTGGAACAGTACTCGTGCCCCAGGTTCGACGACCTGGCGCGGTTAACCACCGTAGCGTCCTGTGGCCACCGGGACGTTCCCGACCACCATCATTGCCCTCGCGTTGAATGTTATCATTTTGTACAGTGGATGCGCGGGGCGTTGGGACGGAAAAGAGACATGCGTTTTGTCAACATCGAACGGGCACAGCGTTTGGCCCACCCTTGAGTTTTGTTTGACCATTGTAAAAAATGCATTAAATTTGTTATTATTCATAACTGTGTGGTCATGCCTTTCCTAGCATGTAAGGTGGGGTCTCAAGAGACCCCGAGGGCAAAATCCAGGGACAGTCCAGGTCTGTGGGTGGGGCTGAGTTCGGTCAGTTACTGCGGAAAACGGTCCGGGTCGGGGATGAGGTAGGGCCCGCCCAGGATGCGGGGCAGCAATGCCATGTGGAGCCAATGGCTCCCGACCATGTGGAACATCCGGCACCGGGAACAGTGGACCATTCCGGGGTCGGCATGGCTGGGCGGGTTGGTGAACGGAACCAGGGCCAACCTCTTGTAGGGGCAGACGGTGAGGGCGTTCAGTTCTCGGACCACCAGTCGCATCTTCTCACGGTGCTCGGATCGGGCTCGCATGTTGAGGATCTTCTCCTTCATCTCGGGTGGGAGCACGTCCCACAGACTCTCCATTTTTTGGAATGGGGGCGTCTCTCAGGCCTCCACCCTTTTATCCAGTATGTGTCGACCAATGGGAGCCCAGAGGCGTCCCACGTGGCCTAGAGGGGTCTGTTGGGGGGATACCCCCTATCCCCCCTTCAGGTTTTTTTTTAAAAAGAGGCTCTGATTGGTCTGCCCGGCCGGAGTCACGTGCCTCTCCAAGCCTCTATAAGAGAGAACCCCACTCACTCCCCTTCAAAACGAACATGGCGGCTGCCCAAGAAGAACCCTGTCTGGTGTGCCTGCACGACTCGGTACCCTACGCCCCAACCCTACAATTGATGGCCCGCCTGGCATCCGTCAACAAGTTCGCCATGGACACAGGCACCCGACCCGTCCGCCTGTGGAAGCCCACCAAGACCTTCTGCTGCCGCCAGTGGATGCATGTCCTCTGTCTCATGGGGTTCTGCTTCGCCCAGTATGGCAATCTAAACAAACGTGACTGGTCCTGCCCGCACTGCCGCGCCCGCCTGATGAGCCTGGACCCGGCCCTGGCCAACACCCTCCCCTCGGACACAGCCAGTGAAAGCGGGGACACCCCCCTCGTGTCAGAGACGGAGGAGGAGGAGGATGCTCTCTCGACGGACGATGGCACGTATGGGGTCGTCATGCCCGACATGCCCCCTTACACTGAGGACGAAGAGGACCCATAAGAAAAAAAATTGTAAATAGTCACGTTGTTTTTAAAAACTCCAGGGACGGGGACTCGGTCAGAGTCCCCCCACGTTCCCGTCTGTCAAAATAAGTTTATTTTTAATAAAAATCGTATTTTTATTCATTTGGAGCTGACTTCCGGTTTGATGACGTCATCCCCACCCCTCGGTTCCCCTCGGTTCGTCCTCGGGTCGTTCTCGGCTCGTCCTCGGCTTTTTTCGGGATTGACCTTTGGACCATGACGTCATTGCACGTGCACAGGGCGTGATTTGGACCCTCTCTATGCCCATATATGGGCCTCCTAGTAGTAGCATGGGGCCTCTCGACCAATCAGCGTGCTAGGGCCCTCAAGTGACCCCCTATACTACTATTAAATCCACGATGAACCATGCAGACGGGTTTATCAGGGTTATCACTGAGAAATTTGGGCTCACCAAGCTGACGCCTGAGTTAACGCAATACTTGTTATACGGTATAAAACACCAGAAGTCAAGAGTTGGACATGCTGTTCTCTTACCA
>BLFK01000447.1:149500-152000 GCA_014634185.1 Astreopora myriophthalma | reverse complement strand
GTGCAAACCATGTCCCCAAAATTATTAGCAGGCTACATTTAGCCCATTACAAGAAATGACACATTATTAATTTCACTTCAGTGCCAGTGTATAGCCAGCCATGGGGAATGAATTTGGTAAGCTATAAAATGAAGAAGTTTTGGTTTGTGACATCAGCATACATAGGCCTGTACATGGTCCATATACACAACCTTTGGGGAGGGGGAGAAGTAATAGAGTTTTAATTAAAGCAGCCTGTCATGGAGAGGAAAATAACCTTTTTGAGGGTCCACATTTCTACTGTAGGATTCATGTTTTAGGAAAAGTGAAATTTATAACATCTTTATTTTCATCAATCAACACTTTTAATAGATTGAATGTAAATTTCTAAAAACAAAAATTGGTCCATCTGGGCTCAGTTCCTCCAACGATGGTTAAGTTTAACCCATTATTTAGCCAAAGTTTGAGCAAGGTCTTCTTGTCTAGGAACATGCATCTTGACCAAATGATTAAAAATATTGTTGTGCTTTACTTTGACATCCAGTCATGATCTAGAATTTTACTTACTAGCTAATAATACAGTCGAACCTTCACTAACGACCACCTCTCTACAATGACTACTTTTTTCTGTCTTGGTGGACAAAAAATCCATTCATTGACTCTTTTTTGAACCTCTCTACAACAGCCACTTGCCGTTGTATTGAGTTTCAACTGTACACGATTGTATTTACCTTCCTATATATTCATCCGCTTTTCAGAAACCGGGCCCAGGTGATGAAGCAAAAGTCTCCTTATATGTTGATGATGTTGTTGAAAGAAGGACACTCCTAATAATATTTCTCTCTATAATATTAATTCTAACATCATTGCCAAAGTTAACAGGATTGTCACAAAGTTTCAAATATATGACTAATTAAAGTAAGTGCAGTGTCATGTTAATTAGATGACTAGTGTAGGTGTTGATTTTCACCCACAGATGGCTTGTAACAACCCCTGTTTCTGTTCAAATCTGCTAACCTTTCTATAATCTGTATGGTTCTTTACACTTTCTGTCTGAAATCCACCTGCTCTCATAATCAGTCGCAGACGATGATGTTGTTTCATTAATTAAAACCCTCTTTGGTCTGTTTCTTCCAGATATTTCCAGATAGCAAGATAGTATTGATTTCGGTGTTGTGACAGTCCGTTATGCAGGGGTCTAGCCATCGTGATGTTATCTTGTTTACACTGTCTCCTCTTCATGTCACATTACACCTCCGTCTTGTTAACCTTTTTCTGATTCTTGTGGTGGCCAACCAGGAACTGTTGAATGTTTCATTTTCTTTGCCTGCTGGGTTATATCAGCAAAATAAAAGACCAAAGACTTCTCTCCAGTGGCAATTAACTTCTTCATATGATGCACCTTGTATTCTTTCTCATCTTTCTTTGTAACCAGGAGCTCAGCTCTAACAAAAGTTTAACAGTGTGTAGAGGACAGAAGTCTTGACAACAGTGGTCATTGGATTGGAATTCCAAGTACTTAACAAATAGTAAGCGTGGTATTTTTCTTTAAAAAAATACTTCTCTTATTCTTTTTCTCCTCCATCATGTTGATGCAAGTTTCGAAAAATACCAAGCAACCTTTTTCTATTGTCTTATAGATGAAATGTAGGTGCCTTATTTAAAGCTGTGAAGTGAAGCGTTCACCAAAACCAATCTTGTACTTGCATGTACTCTTTTACTTGATCATATATCTGTATCTGTTGTCTGATGCCCAGCATAAAGCTACAGCAAGACAGTTTCGAGGTACTCAAGATGTGTTAGCAAATGTTGGTGTGAGCGGAATCAGAACACTGTCCACAAATATCTCGTCAAAACAGGCCATAAAGGGATGCTATGAATTTAAATTGGAAAATTGAAGAAATCATCCAGATCAATCAGAGGAAAGTAGGTTTGAACAGAAATGGAGGCTATACCATCCCTTTGCTTTTCAATTGTACTTTGCGATGTGAGTACATTCTACTGTTCTAAAGTGCAAATATTAATTACAATTGTACAGAGTTGTAACAGTTGACTTAAGAATTAAAATAGAATAATTGTTAAATAAAAGGGTATTTAAAATGATACACTATAGCATATGATTGTACTACTCTACAAATTTAACTTCCTCAAAGTCTTTTTCATTCCAGTGAAAACTTGATTCCACTGAGGTGTCCGCTGTGTTTCAGTGTGCACTGTGCATTCAGTAAATGCTCAATAAAATTTAGTCCTTTGCTTTTGATGATTCCCTGAGGTAAACAAAAAGGAAAGATAACATGAAAAAAATATACCCAATATTACTTCCCCTTTTGTCCTAAGAACACATTGCCTCAGCTTGTATTGATCTACATGAGAATGCCCTTATTTCCCTTGTTCATGATGAAAGCTGGACTCTAACAGCTGTGCTGCGAACAAGAGTTAGGTTAGAACTAAATCTTATATTAAAAAATATGACCACATGTCAATTACACAGAGGAATTCCTACTTTTTACAAAACAGCAAA
>BLFK01000447.1:131288-133788 GCA_014634185.1 Astreopora myriophthalma | reverse complement strand
GCGGGGATGTACCGCTGGACAGGGCATGGTTTTTTGGCCTTGCCGTCCTGAACAGGGTATGGTATTACCAGCCATTACAAGGTAGCCAATGAACATCAGATTATTTTCTGGACAAGAATGCTCGTCGTCGGTATCCTGTAATTTAAATTATTTTTCCACTTATCAGTATTATAACAAGCGCACACTGACAGAATAGACCATACCAGTAGGTCTACTTTCTTTGTGTTGGGTAACGTGATGAAAGAAAGATGTCACTGTGTCGCACAGGCAGGAGTGCATACTGCTGTTCACGATATTGTGCGGGGATATTTCTTCGCTGTAAAAGTTCTCTTAGTGTTTTAATCTTAATGAAATTAACCTCAAGTAAGTTCCACTGTGTTATTCGTACCTGTAAAACAAAACAACAAAGTGGTGGCCTCGAAGAGATGCCGATTTGTTTGTCTTTTTAGAGCTGTCTTCCACTTTCCTATCTTCTGGAAGACCTTTATCACTTTATGCCACCGGTTTGCGCACGTGTTATTACTTCACCCACTCATGACCTTCATGACTTCTTGACTTAGCAGATCAACCCACTTATTGTCAATGCCCTTTTGACCTCCATTGCCTTGTATCCAGTAGTACTAGCTTTAAGTGCTATTGGGACATTTATCCCACTGCCAACTCTCCATCTACCACGTGGATCTGGAAACGATTCTCCACTTACTGTGTTGAAATTGTAAGTACCAAGTATTACTTGACATGGTCAATTAAGACAAAAAGAGTGGGATTTTACTTACAGTGTTGTGCAGAAGTAATGCACACGTATTTCGCCGAAATTCACAGCTTTTCTTGGCTTTTCGACCAAAAACTATCGAATTTTCCATGGAAGCGAATTTTCAACGAAAAGTCATGATAATTCGCAAGGCCTATTGTTCCAACTAGTGAATTTTCGAACAGCAATTCCCTCGGAACGAAAATTGACTTCAAATTTTCGTGCAAAAAATCGCTGTTCTATAAATGACTTCAAACAATCGAGCAAAATGTCGCTCTTTACTTGCTTTTCTCGAACATTCCCACATATTTTCTGGGCAATAATTCACCAAATTCGAATTTGCAACGATGATTCTTTTCTGCCGTCATTTCACAATGTGTAAGCCCTACAACAAACTCTTGTTTGTTTACATAACAGTTCTACAAGACTCACCTATATATACTTCAAAGTTGCCTTTTACTGTTTACTTAATGTTAAAAGCATCGCAGCTCTTCACATAATTATTCTTCGGTCGTTTTTTGGCTCCACAAGGCCACTTGCTGACACACGCCATGTTTTCGTAACCCAGACTCCATGCGTCCTTGTTTTTGTATCACCATAGCAACTGCTTGAGTTCAATAGTGCTAGCGTGCACTTACAATCATTCCCATTGAAACTCTCTAGTGGTAATCATGCCAAAAGTTTCCAATTACACGCGAACACGAATCAAGGTTCTTTACAAGCAAGATCTCCACCCAGCTGAGATATTTAAATTGTTGAAAGGAGTAGGGCTACTCATCAGCTTCGCCACTGTAATGCGAATTATCAAAAAGCTTCCACTCACTGGCTCGGTAGCAAATCTACCACATTCTGGAAGACCCACCAAGCTATCTGTAGAGGCAAATGCTTTTATAGATCACTGTGGGCTCATAAGTTTCCAAAATTGTCAACAGCATTCAAAAGACATTGCACTGTGGCTGGACAAGCCACTAAGGTGGATGCTTACAGTCGATATGGAAGAAGAAAATGCTTGAAACAAGCTTATTACTTTGAAACCCAGCAAGGATTCAGTATACAAGGCAAGACATCCGAAGACAGTTTTGCACGACTCCACCCTAGGTATGCAAAGAAGAAGGACAAGCCTGCCCGTCTAGTTGATCTCATGGTACGCTATGACATCAACCTCCTAAAGCTGGTACCCCTGCGAGCAGAACAAATTAAGGAACTCCAAGAAACTAGTCAAAACTACTGGGTACAACTGTTATCTGTGCCAGAAGAAGACAAGGATGACTCACTGAGTAGTTCAGAGTCAGAAGCGGAGGTGCGCTGGGACACTTCAGAGGAATGCAACTATCTTAAAGGGCAAAACAGGAATGAGAGACCCTTGTCCATCCACAGCCATGTAGAAAACCTGGTCACATGTTACATCAGTACATGCACCTCTACAATGCAGACATCAACAGAAGAGCCTAGGAGGCCCAGTGGTAGTTCAGGGGTTACAAGACGGAAGAAGCAGCCCACCCCAAGGTGTGCACTCGTCAGAACAGCACCCCCTCCAGCCAGAAGAAGTGGGCCACCAGCACCAGCACAAGCACAGACATATGTGGTGGTGGCAGGGCAACCAGCCCTGCCTGCTCCACCAGCAGCGGCACCAAGTCCCTGAGAACATCTGTTGCAACTGCCCAGTGTGAAACGAACCAAAGTACCCAACCCAACCAAGAGGCTGGAACACTTCTTCCGAGACAGTCTGCCCTGTGATCCTTCAGAGGT
>BLFK01000447.1:116843-130593 GCA_014634185.1 Astreopora myriophthalma | reverse complement strand
TTGAAGCTCATATTTGACCATTCTTATTTTTATCCAATGCTTAATAAATGGTATAAGTTTCAGCTTAATCGGCCGACCCCCATCTTTTGACCCTGCCTGGTTTTCTCAGACAATGACTCTTAAGGTGTCCAATCTGTGAAATCTGCACTTGTGAAATGTGCACTTGAGAAGATTTTGAAAGATCACCTCCTGAAATAAATTGTTTCTAAATTTGGAACTTATCATGGTGTTTAATTGATAGTTTTGGCAACATGTTGGTATTGTCTCACATGCTTATCGTACAAGTATTCATTTTGATGACCTCATTAATGATCTCAAAAGCTTGGTAATTTCTCCAAAGAACTTACTGACATTATGGTCCCCTTTCGCCCTCTGCTCACACAGGATGCAGTCTTCCAGTGGCTCCCTGAACACGACCATGCCTTCGTTGAAGCAAAAGCTCGCCTGAGTACCACGCCTGTTCTAACATATTTTGGGGTTGATCGACAAACTGTTCTTGCCACTGATGCGTCTCGTCGTAAGGGACTGGGTTTTGTTCTCCTTCAGTTGGTAGATTATGTGTCGAGACCTGTACAAGCCGGTTCACGTTTCGTGACTCCCACAGAAAGCCGTTATGCCATGATAGAGCTTGAGGCTCTTGCTGCTTGCTGGGCTATGAAGAAGTGCACCATGTACCTTCAGGGCTTACACCACTTCACCCTGCTCACTGACCATCAACCTCTCATCCCAATCTTGAATTCTATGGGGATCGCAGACGTTGAGAATCCCAGACTCCAGCGACTTATGAAAATGCTGCCTTACTCTTTCACAGCGCAATGGGTAAAAGGAAAAGATCATTTGGCTGCAGACGCCCTTTCGCGGTTTCCTGTAGACCAGCCCTCATTTGATGATGAATTGTGTGAAGCTCATGTTGAAGCAGCTGTGCACGCCCACTTTGCTGATAAGTCGACTGAAGACCTGCAACTACATGAAGTTTCTAACGCCCAACACACCGACCCTCAGCTTTCTCGAGTTGCAGACTATGTCCGCTGTGGATGGCCCGACTCACTGGCAGAAGTAGACGACCTTGCTAAACCCTTCTGGCCCACTTGCCATCAACATTACCTCGCTAATCCACTGCCTGGTAATTCTCTTTTCTTGATGAATGGCGGCACTGTCATCCCACCGTCCCTTCAGAAGATCCTCTTGACTCTACATGAAGGGCATCAAGGTATTGACAAAACTCGCCGCTGTGCCCGTGATTCTGTCTTTTGGCCTGGTATTGATCGGGAAATCGAGGAGATGATCAAACGCTGTCACCAGTGTTTGTCACTTCTTCCAGCAAATTGCAAGGAGCCCCTCCAACAGCCACCATTGCCAACAAGACCTTGGGATAAGCTTGGTCTTGACCTTTGTACTCTTAATGGAAAAGAGTACCTCATCATCACCGAAAAACACTGAGGCCCCAACCTTTATCAAAGAACTAAAGGAAGTGTTTTCTCGATTCGGTAGTCCTGTAGAAGTTGTCTCGGATGGTCGCCCCCAGTTCAGTTGTAAGGCCTTCAAAGACATTGCCAAAGAATGGGGTTTCCAACACACCGTCTCGTCCCCTACACATGCCCAGTCAAATGGTAAGGCTGAGGCAGCCGTAAAGAATGTGAAAAAGCTGCTCAAGAAATGTGGAGCCATTAATGACGAGTTCTGGAAAGGAATGCTGGCAACCCGTAATACACCACTTTCTAGCGGAAAGAGCCCTGCCCAGTTGTTACTTGGGCGATCCTTGCGTGATTCTCCTCCATGTTTACCAAACCCTAAGGAAGAATTTTTAACTCCCGACCCAAGGCGAAGAATCTTACATGACAAGAGTAAAGAAAAACGCAGCTATGATCAACAGAGCAGAGTTCTTTCTCCACTACACCCAGGATCTCGCGTGGCCATCCGATCTCGCACCGACACTAACTGGTCCCTCCTCGGGACTATTCTTGAACTCCATCCCCACCGTACCTTCTTGGTCCAAACTGACCAAGGTTTAGTTCTCATCCGGAATAGAAGATACTTGAAGCCTGCACACTGACAGTGTTGTTCTTTAACTTACCCCTTTTGTTCAAATTCAACTGCTTTATCTCCTGTAGGGGAGGAGAGAAGATGTTGTATGGCCAACTCTGTGTTTGGAAGGGAGATGTGGTGTTGTCTGTTAAGGGACTGGGGAGGAGGAAGGACCGGTGGTATAGTGAACACAACAATTGGCACCCTTCTTAGTAACATTACCGCATAGTAGTAATCTCAACATAGCACAGGACAGTGATTGGATTGTTCTCGGTAAGATTACCGCTGCAAAACATGTTGGAAAATAATCTTATCTGATTGGCTTAGAGCTGGTAATGCTTAGAGTAAGACTAGTAAGCTTTCATCTCCATATTGTTTTTGTTCTCTCCATATAAATTTTACCCTCTGTTTATGGTTTGAAGGTGTCTCTGTGTCAAACTATGAGTTTACACAGTGACTTGATGTTGCTGTCTCCCAGTATTAAAGCCTGTGGTGTACATAAAAATGAATTGTCAGGTCAAAGGAATATTAAAGCTGAATATCTATACTTTCACACTTGTCATTTGCTTGTGTTTCATTTATGTATGCTAGTGAATACCAGACCAAGAGAATGTCATAATTATCCACCTAGGTTTGACCTAACGTTGACCTGGCCCCAGTGGTTCGAAGGGTGGATAGTGCTATCCACTGGATAAATCAATGGGTTTTGCTAGTGCTCATCTGCAGGATAGCTTAATGCACCTTTTGAACAACCGAGGCGAGAAGTTACAATTCGTACCTGGCATGCAACTCCAAACAAGCAACATGGCGCACGAGAGAGTGGTTTTCAGTCCCTCTAGCGCCCGGGGAGATTTATTGCTTTCCATCCTTAAGAGGGTTATCATTGCAAGTGGGGCGATAAAATGAAGTATCTCACCTTCAGGGAACTGATACAACCTTCAATGAGAGGAATTCTGAGAAAGCAATCTTCTGTCAACTGGTGAACGGCTGCGAGAGTGCCTTGCACAAAGCCAAGGAATGCGTGAAATTAAAAGTAATAATAATGAATATATGTGTAACCCAAGTGTGTGCGCATCGCCTGGTGTAAATGTTCACACCAGCTAGTTTTCTAAATCCAAGAATCCCTCGACCAGAACATGTAAAATAAGAGAGATCAATCTACTTACAAAGAATTCTTTGTTGGCCTTTGTTGAAAGTGGAAATGGACACGCAAGAATTCTGTCTGTACAAATTGACCTTCAGTGTGGAAGGTGTCTTGACGGTGACGAGAAATGTTCATGATCTGAGCTTTCGTCCAGCAGGTAGGTAGTTGAGCAACAGGCCATTTTGAGTGAAGAATATCTGAAAAGCTGCTTGACACGGGAAAGTTTTGTTTGCAGGTAGGTGTGAGCAAAATGCATCGTGCAGGTGAAGTTAGGGGTGGGTGGCCAGATGGAGTACTGGGGATAGACCCTCTGCAGTGAGTTCTGTTGCTATAGGAAACGCTGTTGTGATTGGCTGAGGCTCTGCTTTAAATAGGATGGCGTCAAAAAATTCTTCCATACTAAAGGTTCTCTGTTCCTTGTAGCACTGTCGCTTCAGCAAATTGGACTATGTTCGATTGCTGAAACCATTGCTGGAAGAACTCATTTCATTATTTACACAGGTAGATGTAGAACCTATTACGAGCGCTCTCCCACCGGATGCCCAGGTGCTTTTCGGCCGCGTGGAAGAGAAAATTTCGGAGATTAAGAGGGCGGTTGACTGTTCGCAGGTGCAATTGCCAGACCCTGACGACAGGGGTAAGTTCATGTTGTATTTCTCCCTGCCCGAAAAAAATAACAAAGGTAGAACCACTGGACCACAGTGACAAATATTTAGAACCATTGCTTAATTAAATGTGTCATGTCAGAGGCCACTGCCGTACCTTGATCATGCGCTCGGGGATTAGCTGAATAATACGATTGGCCGAGTTTCTGAAGACTGACAACTTTTGACTGTCCTTCCGGTTCATTTTTAATAATGACGTGCCTGCGCTCAGCCAAACCGTTCCTGTTGCCCCGGTAATGAACACCGTACGAGGTAGGCACTTCTTTCAAATCTTAGAAGGGGGAGGGGGGTGGGGGCAGAATAGCAGAAAAATATGAAAATACAGGTAAAAAAACTTTTTTTTCTTCTTTTCATCAGATTGCCCCAAATTTTGGCATATCGCAAGGGGATATTTGCCCTGTAATTTTAGTGTAGTTGGTTCGGTGGAAATTGGCCGCAATTTTGAGAAATGACCTAAAAATCACGCAAAAGTCACTTAGCACGTTTTTGCCCGGAGCCCTTCAATTATTTATAGCACAAATGTTTCCAAGTGTTGGGTTTGGAAATAATGAAATTCACACTGTACCCTGTTTTGTCCACAGAGCCCACCCCAGGCATGGTGGAACACGAGGAAAAAAAGTCAAATTGGTAAGAAACTGATGTAAATAATGATAAACTAATGTTTGCCAGAGCCAGTTTATTGCAGAAATCAAATCATTGTTCAGCAACTAGTATGAAATTGAGCTTAAAATGCAAAAAGGTGACTTGTCATGATGTTAAAATAAACCCTTCATTGTTCAGGTGAGCAAGATGACACACCAAAAAGGGTGAAAAAGCGAGAAAGGAGAGTCGAGAAGAAAACCACCATCTCTGAGGTAATCTATTTCTTATAATCCTTGAAATTGCTTCATGTAAAAGTTACTTCCTACTTCTTACTGCCTGGCTGCAAAAACCATTGCAACTTCAAAACTGCAAACTCCAAGCCCCAGTCGTTCGAAAGGTGTGTAACGGTAAGGACTGATCCATCAGTGAATGGTGATTTGTTCAGTGGATAGTGCTACCTACCCACCCTTTGATCAATCAGGGCCAGATATTTGCCAAGTGTTTCATTTCAGTGTTTTGCTACACGTTGGGAGAATGTGCGTGAACATCAAGGCAAGGTCTGTGGTAAATGCAACTGAAATAGACAGGCAGACAGTAGCTTAAGTATCACTAATTTGAATTAATTTTATCAACATTAAGAGACAGTTTGCTGGCGCACTGCCATTCACTCAACTGATCATTTACCAGTGACTGCAAACTTTGTAAGAAAAAAAATTATCAAAACAAAGTAAATTACAGCCACTAGCAGTAAGGTGGAGATCTAACTGAAAAGCACAGTTGCTGGAATCATTAATTTCAAGTTGATTAGACTGATTTAGGTCTAAACAGCTGAAAGATCAAGTTAATGAATGACCAGCTTGCCTACTAACAAATATCTGAGTTCTAAATACACTTTACCCTTCACAGCTCTCCACTGCACAAACCCCTGAACTGGGCAGACCAGTGGCTTCATTTAACCCCACATTAGCCCCTGTAGTTAACATCACAAATAGGGAGCCAAAATATCTCAGGGAGGCCTTAAAATCGGTCACTTGCCCATCAAGAAAAGCGGCCTTGTACTTAGAATACTTGGCCAACTGTGATTTGAACACTGGCATGTCACCACACAGCATCATTACATTCGAATATGAGGATGTTGACCACCTTCTTGCTGTTGAAGATAACCCTGAAAGTCCAACTACAGTCGAGGTAAGACAAAAAATTATTTTTAAACACAGAAAAGGGTGAACACCTGAAATCTTGCAGCAATGGTGAACCTCAAATGTTGTAGAAAGGCTCAGGACACATACAGTAACATTCCATAAATATTTGTAGTGTTCGTGTTTTTTTAAAACTTTTTCAGTTACATGGTAAAGTCCAGACTGCAGGTTTCTGTAGAAATAGCAACAGATACCTATCACAATGAATACACGTAGGTATCTGTTGCTATTGCAACAAATAAATCCACAACTTGTCTTCCCCCTGGGGTAACATCACTTAATGTCATCTCAATCATCACTTGTTAGGTTATTGGCAAATTGCATCAAGCCCTCCAGCAAAGGTATCAACTGGCCATCCAACAGGCGGAAAGCATTGGTGGATTTCTCTCAGAATCCATCTCCAGGCATCAGCCAACAGCAAGACCAGAAGATGAAAATCAAACACGCTCCCGTGGCAGGCCCAGCTATTCATCCCTTCTGGACATTCTTGACAATATGGAATCACTAGGGGCATCTTCATCTTCTCTCCACGAATACATCATCCTTCACCACTCTGTTCGTAAATTTCCCCTGTTGTATTATGTCAATGAACCCATGTCACATTTTGTAAATCATGATGTGCGCTTGCTTGGCAATAGAACATCTGCCAGCCATAATTCACCGTAACCGTTGTGTCCCTACTCATACCCCACAGTGAGTTTAAACCATATTGTTCTGTAGTGTCCATAGATCAAGTGCCTGAACTATCAGAGGGAATCAACATTGCCACGGTGACACCAAATGACAGTGATGGTCTCATAACCAACATTAACACAGCCAGTGAGGATCCCTTAGAAAATACCTCTTTGATCCGTTTCTATCGAATTGATGCCCCAGAATTGTCATCAGTACACTTTGTAAAAACAGATGATTTAGAGCATGTTTTTAATAAAACAATTGGCCACATGAGCCTCTGTGCAGTGCACCTTTTCCTTAGAATGTTCGTATTGAATGGGACTGGGGATCTTTCTGAGATTTCCAAGGAAAACTTCAAACTGGAGCAAATCGACTTCTACAACCGAACGTTGAAGGAGTATTGGTTCCAACTTCCTGGACTTCCCACTCAACCGATGGAGCGACAGTTCCTCGACTATCTTGAGTCGTTGGTTGGTACAGAATCAGAGCTGAGGTAGAGGCTCATGTCACCATTTCCAGCAGGTGAGTCAACCCCAGCTAATCCCTTTTTATTGTCGCTTAACGGTCTTCTTGTCCTTACAGGTTTTTTCCATGTTTTTGCGAAGCACTGCCAAGACAACTTACTCCTGGGACTTCAGGCAGTTGCAAGGGATTCCCACCTCGGCCCGATTTTGTCTGGTGCCTCCAGAAATTACCTTCATGGCTGTGTTTCAGACAACACTGAAGATGTGGTGTTAAGGCACTTCAATCTTCACACAACAGATAACATATATGCAGAACAACTAATATACTCTCGGTCATCAGGTCTACTTAATTATATGGTACTACTCATTGGCTTGATCTGGTCCTGCGCTCAAGTGCCGGGAAAGTGGTTAACGGCTAGTATTACATGTCTACACAAGAAAGGACTGAAGTCAATGGCGGAGAATTATAGGTCTAAGCATAATAGCCACGATATCAAAAGTTCTGTCTGCAATAATTGTTGAGAGAATTAGGGAAGCATGCGAATACGTCCTCCTGAGGTCGCAGTTTGGCTTCCGAGCAAACAGGTCGACTACTGACACCATATATATATACTACATCAACTACTCGAGAACACAAGGAGAGTAAAAGAACCAATGTATATAGCATTTGTGGACTTAAAAGCTGCCTACGATTGGATACCAAGAGATGCCTTGTTCAAATGTCTAGAGATCAGACTGAAGTCCCCGCTTCTCGTGTCCATACTATGCGCACTGTATACTGGCACGGAGGCACATGTGAAAGGAAGTAAGCATCTGTTTGATACACTTGTAGGATGCCGTCAAGGTGCATTGGAGTCTCCTGTCCTTTTTAATATCTACATGGACTTCGTAGTTAGAGTAGCACATCAAGAAGTTCTAAAGGGATGCACAGATGCAGGCATGAAAGTTGAGTACTGTATCCCTAATGAAGTATCGCCACGAGAATACCGTTCAGAAGCCCCAGCACATGGGACAACCTGGATCACTGAACTGTTATATGCTGATGATGAGGCAATCTTTGCAAACTCTATAGAAGAACTGAAGATCATCCTTGAAATTTACGACCGAACCCTTGCACGTTTGGGCTTGAAGATGTCATACAGTAAAACTGAAGCTATGGCCTTCAATGTAGATGAGGAAATAAAGAGCCAAGAAAGTCTGATTACCATTGGTGATAACAAAATCAACGAACTTTTAAGTATCTTGGGTACACTATTACTAACGACGAAAAGAAAACATCTCTTTTCCTATATGCAAGGATTGGAGCGGCTTACCAAAAATGGAATGAGCTTAAACATGTCCTCACTGATCGCCTAATCAAGCTGTTGACCCGAGTTAGATTTCTGACAACGTGTGTGCGTTCCCGGCTCCTTTACAGCATCCAAGCATGTTCACTAACAGAAGGAGCGCGATACAATTGAGGTGATTTGGAATGGTTTTTTGAGGAAAATGGTGAAGGGTGGGTATCAATGCATAAATGCACCCACAAACAAGGAAAAACAAACAACAACTGATAAAGAGGTAGACTGGAGGTACAGGATCTCGAACGATAAATTGAGGGAGATAACTAACACTCCCCAACCGCACCTTTTGCCAATGTCACCATATCAAATATCTGGGACACATCTGTAGACTAGGGAACAGGGCGATGCAGAAACAATTATTGTTTGATACAAGGACGCAAGACAAAGTATGGAAACAAATGGAAAAACTTCTAAGTGTGGACAGGGCTCAAGTGAGAAGAGCTATGATAACAAAAACAGATCTGATGCGACTGGTGGATGCAAATCTAACCCCACCAGGAGCACCCCAAGGCCAGACATGTGCCCAGCGGGAAATACGACGATGATGATGACGATCAGCAAATTTGGCGAGAATTGGCTACCCATACGAGAATTCCAAATCTTGCTTACCACTGCAGGAGAGCCAAGTTCTCAAACACATGTGCCAGACACATACAACGCGCACAGAGGTCAGAAGCCACCTAGCCCAGCCGTTGCCAGGACAGAAGCACCAGTTTGGCATGTACCTTAACATCAAAAGGTAGGTACTGTAATGAAGTAATGGTTGTTTGAAACTTGAAGACCTCACATTTCTAAAAGACACTGAACAAATTTTCATTTACGTAGTTCTGTACACTTTGTCAGTAGCCAAACTACTCTGGCCTGACTCGTGATCACCAGAAGAAACTTAATGCCAAAAAATATTGCCATACAGTAGGTTGGGTCCTGTCCTGTTTTCTTTTATCAATTATTCTCTCTCAAACCCTCACACTGTGTTGTCACTCCATCAATAAAATTGACAGATCAACCAACCCAGAAAAGGGGTATCAAGCTGTCAGAACTGGAGAGGGATATCTGCAAGTGAGACCTAGCAGAGTTGTTGGCATAGGTGGATTCGACACAGAACATGGTCTGTATGCACTGAAGGGAATTCCTCAACAAACGTATGTTTGCGCCTATGCCATAACCGACACTCTCTTAGAATCCCACAGAGATGGTGAGTACGTGATTCATATTCCCTTTGAAGGGGTTGGCCAACTGGTGGCCAACAAAACCGTTTTGAACCAGGGTTGGGAATTTATTGCAATGATGGCAGTTTTCCCTTTGCACTACTGAGAGGTAAGTTCTCTACCTTAATCTCCCAAAGAGTCAACTGTAAATTTTCTCTGTGGGCTGATGAAGTCTGGATCAAGACCATGAGAAATGTGAAAGCAGGTGAGGAACTCCTACTGTGCTATTCAGAGGACCAGAGCTACTCAAAGTCCATCTTCAGTCCGGATGACCTGGGGCTGAGCATTGCATCAAAGAAATCCGCCTGCAATGAACACTGGGAAAAATTGTGATAATCCAATGCCGATTTTCCTTGGGTTTTTTTACCTGAATGTTGTAAAATCCAACCTCACATAATAACCATGGTTGGTTTTAATCTCGTTTTGTTTTTCTTGTTTTTCTGTTAAGTAAGAACAATCCACAATATTTTCCAATTGTGGATACTGGAAAAAACACTTTCACCCTGGTTTACGGGTGGATTTCTACTAAATCCAAACTTGGATAACGTTAAACCAAGAGTGGAAATTTGTATTCCGTGTTCTTTATTATCCAGATTTGGTTATTAACTTTGGGGTTTTAGGATCATCGCAGTTAATTTTCCAATTTAAGCAATGATCTGCAATGATCAAGCAATGATCTGCGATGATCATTCTTCACTTTCATCTACAACCGCAGTTCACATATGAAATATTTCATATATACTTCGCATCATTTGCGGTTTTAGATATTCAGCTTCAGGAAAATACAAATCTGGATATCTTCTGTTCCTCTATTGGATTTCTACTGAATCTAAATTTGGATAACATCAAAACCAACAGTAGCATTAAGTGATCTGTTTTCTTCATTTTCCAGGTTTGGCTATTAATTAAGGGTTTTTAGATATTCTGCCAATGGGAAATTGCAATTATGGATCTCTTGTTTTCCTGTATTGGATTTGTAATGAATCCACATATGGATAACAGAAAAACCAAGAATGATATTCAATCATCTGTCTTCTTTATTATCCAGGCTAATTGCAATTGACTATGGATCATTTAATTATTATTACACTATTTCCTTTCCCATGTTAGAATCATACTTTGATAAATAATTATAAGAAAACCAAGTGTCAAAATTGTGTTCAAAGTTGTCAAGTGTCTCTCCATGCATTGGCCACCCATTCACCGTTCATAATGGACAAAAGAATGAGCAGTTTCTTTCCTTTGTGGTCTCTCTCTGGCCACTAACTGGTTCGCATCAAAATTGGAATGTTTAACATAGAAATAACCTCCCACAGTTGAGGTATGGCAGTTCACTTCGGTTATCAGCACCCTACATTTTCTTGCATTTCAGACTGTGAAGTCAACACTAGTTTATCTGTGGTTACATTAAGACTTCATTGTCTTGTCCTTCAAGCTTTTGTTATTCAGGTAAGCATAAGAATCCTGGTCGTTCTTAGTTCGTAGCGAGATTTCAGGCATGGCCAGTGTCTTTTCTCTATGTTCTTTTTTCACAGCTCATTCTTTGCATATGTGATAATGACAGGTTTACGTGCAGAAAACGATTTGTAGTTATAAAATACTTATAAGCATGTTAATAACGATGAGCTCTGAGTTTTTGCATGACACTTATTATTACGAGTGAGCTAATTTAAGTCTCCTTTTTTCAGTGACTTTTTTCCCACGATCTCAGAATCATCTAACCGTAAGTGACGTAATGCTAATTTTTGGTTAAAGAAAGCTCGGAAAATCGTAGCATTTTGTGGGCTATAACTTTTAGTATCATTAAGCTAAGGCTGAATTGAAGCTCTGTTTATTCTGTGCATTATTTGGCATGTTTTTAGCACGCATGAGGTTTAAAGGTCACATAACTTGGCCTCGTACTTTTACTGGCGCATACCGGAATTGAACAAGTTCATGACTTTCTTTGCATTTAACGTGTACATGCAACTTTGGTCTCTTTTAAAAGCTTATGGCATGTAGTATTGAGAAAAATTAGAGCTTCGGTTCAGTTTTGCATTATTTTTGATGTACAGAGCTTTGACATGATAATCGCCAAAGCCTAAAATTCTTCTTTGACAGCTCGTTATCAGATAACGCGCGGCGTCAAAATTCCTCGTGCGCAAACATTGCTCACTTTAAAGTCCTCACTGCAAAAAAATTCATAACTTCGTTTTCACTTAACGTAGAAAGCTGATTTTTGTCTCGTTGAAAAGCTTATACCATGCAGTATTCAGAAAAAGGGCGACATCTGGTCACCAGATGACATGCCAAAATACTCCTTTTATAAAAATTCGTAACTTTGTTTATGCTTAAGTTAGAAGACTGATTTTGGTCTCTTTCAAAAGCTTATTGCATCTACTGTTCAGAAAAATTACACCGGTGCAGTAGTTTTCCTTTTTTTTTTCCCTTCGTGTAAAGCTCTTAGACATGCCCTCAGTTTGACCGGAAGTGAAAACGTAACCTCGAAATAACAAGCTGACCAGCCAAAAACCTCGATCCGTAAAAATTCATAACGTTTTTTTGTGTTTGACGTAGAAAACTCATTTCGGTCTCTTTCAAAATCTTATTGTATCTTGTATTAAGATAGCTTTGCTTTTTTTTTTCGTGTAAACGGCTTCGAGGTCCGAGTACTTTAAGTGGCGGTTAATTTCTAAAGATCAAGTGACAAGCTGAACCACCAAAAAACTCAATGCGTGGAAATTCATAACTTTTTTTGTATTTAACCGAGAAAAGCCATCTTCGTCTCCTTGGAAAGCTTATTCCATCTACTTTTAGAAAAAATTATACTGCAGCTCTAGCTTTCTTTTATTTTTCGTGTAAATCCGTTCGAGTACTGAGTAGTTTACGGGTAGCTTTATTGTTCAAGATCAGGTCACAGCATCACGCGCTAAGAAGGTCAATGCGTAAAAATTTTTTTCTGTTTGACGTACAAAGTCATTTTACTCTCTTTCGAAAGCTTAATCCATCTACTATTACAAAAAATTATACCACGGTGCTGGCTTTCTTTTATTTTTCGTGTAAAACCCTGTGAGCAGTGAGTAGTTTACGCGTAGCTTTATTGTTCAAGATCACATGACAAGCTGACCCGCTAAAAAACTTGATGCGTATAAATTCACAACTTTTTTTCTATTGAACGGATAAAACTCATTTTGGTCTCTTTGGAAAGCTTATTCCATCTACTATTAGAAATTATACCGCACTGCTCGCTCTCTTTTATTTTTCGTGTAAAATCGTTCAAGCAGTGACTAGTCTACGCGTACTTTTATTACTGATGATCACATGACAACATGACCCGCTAAAAAACACCATGCGTAAAAATGCATAACTTTTTTTGCTATTTGACGGATAAAACTCATCTTGGTCTGTATGGAAAGCTCAATTCATGTACTATTAAGAAAAATTATAGCGGTGCATTAGTTTTCCTTCATTCTCCATACAAACGTCTCCAACAATCGCTTGTTTTTGTGTAGTAGTCCTGGTGTCCCTGTGTCTTTTGCAAGCAAACTTTGACGATGGATAGAGTTTGGACCGAAGCCGCATCCATAACGTTTTGGGAAAACAGAAAATGGTGCGTTGTAACCAAAGATAACAATAGAGACGATAGGGTACAACAATTTAATACTGATACACGCTTGCATAACGAGAGACAGGAGCAATCGCGCAATAGATTCCAACATCATTACGCACAAATGGCGGCTCGACCGGAATCCTTGTCCAAATTTTTTGCTAAGGAGGCAAAAGCACTAGACTTTTGGATGACGCATTCCAGTTGGTCTTATTGGGTTATTGTCAGAGACCTGCGCACGAGAGCAATCTGTGCTATTTGCAATGGCTTCGTCTGCACGACAACAAGGGCAAAGCGTACAAATCGGGTTCCACTCTCGTCGGCATTAAGATGAAAAGTGCGTTCAAAGACAAGTGCTATTTCCAAGACTTAGTACTAAATGTGCCGCACGCCAGTCCCGATCAACTGCAGCATGAACGAAACGACCAGTTACCGCTGCAGATCTGGCACTTCATTGCCGCAGCATCGCTCCGTCCCGAAGTGTGGACAGATCGGGCAGCGGTCAACAGCCATTTCTCTCTCTTTGGCTACAGAGCCAACTACATGCAAACCTTAGAAGCATTTGTGCAAAGCAGATTAGACTATTTGCACTTATGGCAAAGAAGGGTTCTAGGTAGTCTTGCAGACTTGACAGTTGCTCCAAGCGTTGATCAAGAAGCCGACTTGACTCCAGAACAACACCGTGTCTGTCTGCTGGTAGAGACCTTCCTCAGACAGAGAAGAACACTACGACGATATCCCCGAAGCGCAGAACGCTTTGAGCGATATCGACTCTGACGATAATGACGAAGACGAGTTTCCCGTCGATGACACAAATGCTCGTGAGCTACCATCTACGACTGGACATGACGGAAAAACC
>BLFK01000447.1:102031-110267 GCA_014634185.1 Astreopora myriophthalma | reverse complement strand
CCCCCCCCCCCCCCCCCCAATTAAAAACGTACCTTCCCTTAGGGTTAGGGTTAGGGTTAAACGGAAAACTTAACTTTCAGGTTTGCAACATTTTTCATCATCGATCGCTAGAGCCATTTACCGCTATGGAAAGATATGCGACATCGCTTTGTGTTCATGACTTTCCTAAGAAGGTTAAGACCTGTAGTTGCATACACCTGAAGCAGAGATATACCATTTCCACGACTGAAGAAACGGCCGGCGATTTCTCTATTACATGTCTGACTAATTAGACTAAAGACCACTAAAGCGCCATCTTGTTACGTCCAGAGGACACCCTCTGGAGGATAACAGAATAATATAATATTAATTGTTTTCAATAAGAAAAAAAACGGGGGCAGATTTAGTGAGAACTATTACTAGTTTAGATTAATCTTGACTGGTAGCTTTGCTTGTATATGCAAAATAGAAGCGACATGGAGTAATTTTTTTCTTGCCAAAAAAAACTGTTACCCTCCCCCGGTTGAGAATAAAACAGATTTGACCCTCCCCAATTTGTAAAAAAAAATTACTAAGGACCCTCCCCTCCGAAGCTCCAACCCACTCCCCCCCCAATAAAAAAACGTACCTTCCCTATAAACCCTAACCCTAACCTGCCGGTAAAGAATTATGGTCACGTTGCCCGTGACTGTCCGCTCAAAGGCAAATGCCTTTGGTGCCATCAGTCCGGGCACCTTCAAAGAGATTGTACAAACCCTCGCGCTGGAGAGGGTACTGTGGATGGTTCTGGTGTGGAGGTACCTCCTAATGATCCCCCTGTACCTAATGTAAGTGACGGTCAGGCTCCCGAGGGTGATCCTAGTGGCCAGCCCTCGGAGCCTATGACCGCCGATAGCCAGCCTCTTTTTTCGGCTGGCGACTCTGGTGAACAATGTAGTAATGAAGTTAATGACAGTAGTAATTGTTGTTAATGACAAACCTTGTGAAAGTCAAAGTGATATTAATGAATCTGGTAGTGAAAGTCAATTGCAAAGTGAAAATAGTAGTAAGGTTATTAATACCAACACTCAAATTGAGTCATTTTCCTCTGGGCAGCATACGTGGGCGCAAATTGTGGAATTGTCTTCGCCTTCGGTGAAGGACTCCTCTGAGGTTTCATTAAGTAGTTGGAGCTCTGATTTAATTGGTGAGGTCATGGATTTGGATGAGAATACTGAATCTTCTGATGTAGTTACTACTCGTAAGGTACCAAACACGCGTTCATCTGTAGCTTCTGTAGAGAAAGTCGGTTCTGCTTCTGGTCGGTCGGCTAGTCCGGCAACCAGAGAGGATTCTTCCTCTAGTTTGCCAAGTCGTCCTGGCCCCCGTAAAAGAGCCAAGTCCACTCCTACTGTTGCAAATACTGGTATTCGTCGCAGTCGCGACCGATCCTCCCATATTCCCGTATCGGCTATTCAGGCTGCGAAAGCCGCTTTACATGTTCCGCGTTAATGGGTTTTTTCTTTCTCCTTATTATGTCATTTACAATTTTGTCATTAAATGTTTGCGGTCTGCGTGATGTAGATAAACGTTCAGGTCTAGTTCAGTGGTTGAGGTCCCTTCCGTCTTCTACTGATTTTATTTGTCTTCAAGAAACACATTGTGTCTCTGAGCAAGAGGCCCGTTCTTGGTTTTCCTCCACAGGATACTGGGTGGTGTCCTCTTCTGGCTCACTCAGGTCCTGTGGTTGTATCATTCTTTATCGTCCTATTTATAATTTGGTTAATTCACATATTGATTTGGAGGGCAGGTTTTTGCTTTGTTCTTTTTCATTTCGAGATATTACTTTTAATATCTCTTGTTTGTACGCTCCTAATCGGAATCCTGCTCGTGATGATTTTTTTGCTGAACTGGTTGATGTTATTGATTTATCTTTTCCTACTTTTATTTGCGGGGACTTCAACACTGTTCTAGACCGATCCATTGATAGACTTGGCTCTGACCCATTAGACTATTCACGTGAAAGTTCGCGTGCTCTGTCTCATTTTTTTGAAGCCTGTTGCGTTACAGATATCTGGCGCTATTTACATCCGTCAAGTAAACAATTTACCTGGTCCGCGAGGAATGGTTCTTTGTCTTCCCGTATTGATTTAATTGGTTGTCCTGTTGCTTGGGTTCCTTCTATGTCTTCTTGTGATATTCTGCCTTTTCCTTTCTCTGATCACTGTGCTGTTCTCCTATCTGGTTCTTTTCCGTCCTTGATTCCTCCCGGGCCAGGTATTTGGAAATTAAACATCTCTGTCCTAGAAAATGACGATTATTTTGAGTTAATTTCTTCTTTCTGGCGTTCTTGGCAATTTCGAAAATCTAGTTTTGTTTCTGTGGTTGACTGGTGGGAATTGGGCAAGTCTAAAATTAAAGGTTTAACTGTAGTTTATTGTAAGAAACGTATTGCTGCTCAGAAGGAAAAACGTAATTTATTATCTAACCTAGTAGTGCATCTTAAAAGTAAAATTGACAATGGTGTTATTTCTTGTATGGACGCCTATAAATCTGCATTAAATAATCTTGGTAAACTGGACCTTGAGGCTGCACATGGTGCTCGTGTCCGCTCAAGAGTCCAGTGGGCAGAGGAGGGTGAATCCTCCTCTAAGTTCTTTTTTCGTCTTGAAAAGAAAAATAAACTCGATCGTTGGATTCCTGCTTTAAAAGATGAGAGTGGTGTCATTCATGCCGATGTGGATGGTATCTCTCATGTGCTGTCTTCTTTCTATTCATCTCTCTTTTCTTCCGAGGATACTATCCCATCGGCTCAATCTTTTCTGTTAAATAATGTGGAAAAGTCTTTGTCTTCTGAGCAATCTAATTTATGTGATGGTCTGTTGTCCCTTTCGGAGTATCATGCCGCTTTGTCGGGTATGGCCCTCCGAAAGGCTCCCGGTTGCGATGGTCTACCAGCTGAATTTTATTTAAAGTTTTGGGATGTTTTGGGGGAGCATCTTGTTGAGGTTTTGAATTTTTGTTATTTGCCTGGTTCTTTGTCTCGTAGTCAACGTCGTGGTCTTATTACTTTGTCTTTTAAAAAAGGGGATCGTCTGGATCCCCGAAATTGGCGTCCTATTTCTTTACTCAATGTGGACTACAAAATTGCTTCTTGTGCCATAGCTGGTAGACTACTCTAAGTTATTCATTTAGTGGTTAATTCTAATCAAACTTGTGGTGTTCCTGGTCGTTATATTGGTGGTTCTGTGGCTTTTCTTCGTGATGTGGTTTCCTACGCTTCCTTGTCTGGCACTCCCGTTGCTATTTTGTCTCTTGATCAAGAAAAGGCTTTTGACCGGGTGGATTGGGGTTTTCTCCGATCCACTCTCGTCCGTATGGGTTTTGGTTCTTCTTTTATTGGATGGGTGGATTTGTTTTATTCTGGTGTGCAAAGTGCGGTTAAATTTAATGGCTATCATTCTCCCTTTTTTCGTTTATCTCTTGGTGTCAGACAAGGTTGCCCTCTTTCTCCTTTGTTATATGTGTTATATGCTGAAGTCCTCGCTTGTAATATTCGTGCCAGTGGTTGTGTTATTGGTTTGTCCCTTCCTGGTGCTGCTTCTCCTTTACCTGTTGTTTCCCAATACGCCAATGACACTTCTCTCATTGCTACTTCTGATGATTCTATAAAAGCTGTCTTCGATACATATTCTGTTTTTGAACTGGGGTCGGGTAGTAAATTAAATTTATCAAAATCAAAAGGTTTATGGCTTGGGGGTTAGAGCGCTCGTCTTGACCCTCCAATTACCCTCGAGTGGACATTCTGTATGATTAAAGTTTTAGGTGTGTTCATTGGTGTTGGGGATTTGGATGAGGCTAATTGGCGTCCACGGATTAATGCGGTGGAAAACACCCTTAATTCGTGGCGTCAACGGAATTTATCTTATCCTGACAAATCACTAGTTATTAACGCATTGGTTCTTTCCCGGATCTGGTATGCGGCATCTTTGGTCCACATGCCAGACTGGGCCTTACATGAATTAAATACATTAATCTTCAAGTTTTTTTGGAAGGGTAAAAGGGATTTAGTTGCAAGAACTGTTGTGTCAACCTTTTCTTTTCGGTGGATTTTCTGTGGTTTCTATTAAGTTTAAAGTTTGGGCACTCCATGTGCAGTGGGCCAGGCGTCTTATCTCTTGTCCGGCTTCGTGGGTCCATTTTTTATACTTTTACTTTTGGGATTGTCTCGGTGCGTCTCCTTTGAATGTTATTTCTAGGCCTGCTGACCTTGACTCTGGTTCTCTACCTCCTTTTTATCACTCTTTTCTCTCTGCTTGGCACGCTGTGGATGGTGGGTTTTCTGTCTGTCTTGGTTCTTTTGCTATTGGTTGCTCTTCTGGTCTAACTGTCTCTCCGGTTTCTACTATCTCCACGAAGTCGGTCTACACATTTTTGTTGTCTGCTAATCTTTCCTCCCCTCATTGTGTTGCTAAGTTTGCTCCTATTTTTGGTCCTTTATACTGGTTGTGCACTTGGCGTCAGTTATTTTTGTTTGATCTTGATCATTCTGTTATTGATCTTGCCTGGAAAATTGCGCATGGAGTTCTTTACACTGCCGATCGCCTGGCTTCATTCGGTTATTCCTTTCAGTTACCTTGTTTTTGTAATTCTGCCCCTGAAACTATCGATCATCTTTTCTTCGAATGTCCTCTTACTCAGTCTGTTTTCCTGGCTTCAATCTCTTATGTTTCGTTTGTCTTTTGTTGCTCCTTCTCTATCAGTTCGTCATGTTCGTTTTGGTTTTAATCCCGATGAATTTCCCAATGTCCCAAGAGCTTTCCGTTATATCTTAAATGTGTGCAAATTTTTTCTCTGGCTGGCCCAAAATGATTTTCGTTTTCGTAATATTCGTCCTAGTGCCATCGATGTGTTAGCAAATGTTCATGCTCGTGTTCGTTTTCACCTTCCGATTTACTTCAAACGTTTTCGTTCTCCTCGTCGCTGTCGTTTTTTCATTCGTCAGTGGGGTGCCTGTAATGTCGTCACTTCATTAGTTAACAATGATCTGCTTGTTCACATATAATTTCGTTTTTTGCTTAACTTGTTCGGTCTTTCATCTGACCTTTCCGTTGTTGGTTTTTTCGTCGTCCATTACCTTTTTTCATTCGCCGTCCATTGTTTGTTCGTAATGTTTTTTGTCTGTGCTGTGACATTTTTTTAAGGGAGGCGGGGTTCACTGCCCTGGTGATTTTGACGTGCATGTAGCACCCTTCCGGAGGCCTGTTAATTAATGTAATGTGTGTTAAATGGGGTGGCTCAGCATTGCACCCAGCTGTGTCCACCTGCCTTGAAACCAAAAAAAAAAAAACGGTGGCTGACGAAAACGGTACTGACGAGACATTCGACAAGATGGAGCATCTCGGGATGATGTTCTATCTGGTCGGATCGCATCAGAAACAGTCAAGATCACTGTTACGAAATCCTGCTGACTATGGCAGGAAATCGGAGGGCTTGCCCGCCACCCATTAGTTCAAAGTGTCACCGACACTTAAAAACCTGAAGGGGTGGTTGGGCCACGGAGACGATAACAGCAGAGTCCAAAGCGCCAGTCCTGTCGCAGAGCTACAAAAGGAATCTGTTAGAGGGACTGGGGAGCCACTCTGAGGAAGAGGCGCGACTGTCCAAGAAATCGCCGGCCAAAAGACCTAAGCCCGGAACAGCCGCATTGTCGAGATCGTCGACGCAACCATCGTCGTCCAAAAAAGATGACGAAGAGTCGTCGCCTTTGAGCGACGAAGACGAGGGGGGCACCGCAACAGTCGCCCTGCAAAAAGAGTAAAACAGCACTCTTACTCGACACTCTTGGGGACAAAACTCCCCAGGAAAACGAGAAGGCAGGTAAAAGCCATGCCTCTAATGACGCCAATCACACGAAGCGGAAGAAGGCCAAAGAGACCAAATAAGCCTTTCTTTCACCAACAGTTATGCATGTCATGTTGTTGTCGTTGTCATTGTCTTGTGGTACTCTGCTGTAGTGCCCAAGACACAGGCGGTAAAGCCTTCAGGTGTTGCGCTCTCCTGGGTAAACAGTTGAGAGGACGTACCCTGATTACTTTTTCTTACAGATGGCATGCCGCTCACCCACAAGCGATGTCCCCATGACCCATCCTGAGTCAGAGGAGGAAAGACTCTTGGCGAGCAAGCCAACAGGCTCGCCAAGCAAGTCCTCCCGACACAAGAAGGAGCGTTGCTCAGGGTCGAGAAGATCAACAGATGACGACCGCGAACGCAGGCACCATCGCACAATGCCACCCACGTGCACAACTCCGTATTCATCGTACCAGACGTCCCAGCTCGTCAACAGTCGCGAGACGTCCGTCACCTCCACCGCACCGACACTCACAGTCACAGCACCACCCGCACCATTGTCTACAGCACCAACCACCACTCCTTTCACATTCACACCAGCACCTGTATTCACTTCCACCACTACCAATCCCATAGCACCTGTACACTTCACCTCGTCCACCACCACCATACAAACACTGGCGTTCCGGCCGTCATCTCCTGCATCGTCAGCAGAGACCACGCACCAAAGGGCACTTCCTCCTCGTCCTAGTAAGCAGACACATATGCCATGACACGCCGTAACGAATTGACTTTGATCTATGCTCTTTTCGTCACAGGGAGATGCTTAAACTGTGGCCGTTATGGCCACGTAAAGAAGAACTGCAGGGCAAAGAGGAAGCGCCCTCAACGCACACCCACCACCTTCATCTTTAAGGGAACCATCCAGAATCTCAACTTCCGTTGAAGTAGTTATTCTGGTTGGTCCCCTCTAACATACTAACACTGTCGCTTTTAATGTCCACACTAACCACATCTTGCACATGCAGCACTCGCCCATACCCTTTCATCTTTGCCCCCTTCCCATCCCAGCAACAACGAGCTCACCTGGTCAGTGAGTGATACCCCCAATGCAATATCTCATTCTGAAATGAAACAGTGTTCAGCATGTCGTATTGCGCATGGATAATACCACTTTAGTCGGGGGGACTGGGAAACCAAACAAAGCTCACACAACATGCCACTCTGCGAACACATCCGCTAACCCCTTATCAGGAGTCCCCCAAGTCCCGTATTACTAAGTAAATCCACTTAAAAGTCACAACTAGCCTTACGGAGGCTCAGGTGGTGCGATAGGAACATGACGAATGTGAGAATTCTGCCTCGCAATGATAGGAAGGAAGAGCTGACATCGAAGGATCAAAAAGCAACGGAGCACCCCAAGACGGCTTTGCTGCTGCAAAAGCGCAGGGGGGGTGGGTTGAAAGGGTAGGGAGGGGTAGGGAGGGTGGGATGGGCTGAGGAAAACGGTGTCAGTGCACACAAAATCACCAACTTGAAGAAAAATAGGTACAATAACCTAGGAGAGGTTCACACTACTCCCAAAGGAATCTACCACTGCAAACTTGCTACCTGTCTCTGGAAACAACATGATCTCTCGTCTGAGATCATTTAAACCAACACAAATGTGAGAATGAGCAGGTTAGATATACACAGTATCACTTATAGGATGCCTTGAAGCAGTATCACCAGGAGTAATAATCGACTGGAAAATGTTTCACCTAGAAAAAATTCCCTATTTTGAAAAACACCTCGGCCCCTTCTTGGCATGCAGAAACACAATCTCCTTTTCTATACAGCTTTCCACCCATCAGTTTGCAATGCAAGGGGAGAAATGCACTGCGGAAGGTCTTGACAGCATCATCCAGATCACCATCTCAGGGACGTAGCGTCCATATACGCATGTACGCCCATGCGTACAGCTGACATCTGAGAAAAAAATTGGGGGGGGGGGGAATTGCATAAAAACGCTTTTCTCATTAAATTTGCTGGCTGATAATTTCATATTTGTCACAAAATACTGGCTTTTTTTATTAGATTTCCCTTTATCCAAGCATTAATCATTCAGTGGTGGCCACTAATTTTATCCCAGTGTACATGTTGCTCTCGTAACATTGTTAACTTATCCTGTGTCAACATGCACTGCCGAACGATGACAAACGAAAGATTAATGTTTAAGGACCCTTACAATCTTGTGGAGGTGTTGTTTAACATCTTTCCTTGTGTGATCTCCAGAAACCTGTCTGACCCCTATTTCTTGGTCAAAAGTTTTAGCCAGTGAAACTGAAAAAATGCCCTGCAAATTCTCGTAACACTGGCTTCAGAAATGTTTGCTCCAGTGACCCCTTTAATATCTTTAAGCCCATCATTGTCATGCTCCAAATCAAGA
>BLFK01000447.1:84531-87031 GCA_014634185.1 Astreopora myriophthalma | reverse complement strand
AGAAATTACAGTGTTTGTATGGGAATCCGATAGAAAATAACTTCCAAAATTGAATTTTTCACAATTTCTGAATCGCAACGTTAAAATACTAGGTAGAAGATTGTATTCACTAAGTTTGAAGGATGTAGCTTGGCTAGAAGACGCTCAGTTAATTTTTAGAATTTTCCACACATTTGTCTGTAAATTTGGCCGGGTAGACAAACGTCTAGATGCGGTTCGCGGAAAAAAAAAATCGCAAATGTATGGAAAATTAAAAAAAATTAGCTCAGCGACTTCTAGGAAAGCTACATCCTTCAAACTTGGTAAATACAATCTTCTACCTAGTATTTTAACGTTTTGATTCACAAATTGTGTAAAATTCAATTTTGGACGAAGTTATTTGCCTACCCGTCAAGATGGCGTCGAAAACCGTGATAAGGCCTAACAAGAAAGGAAAAGAACGCGATGCTTGGTCAAAAACTAAAACAAACTTTTATTTACTGGCTTGATTATATATAAAAATTAAAGTACAGATAGGGCAATACAGTTGTTGTTTGTAATGTTATAATATTCTAAAGTCTGTGGGTCCCGACGCATGTTGCGTGACAAAATTGACCATGTGTTACACACGCTCTCAATTGTCGGTGGAGAAAGAGTGGTATTCACGTTTCATTATTATCGAACCAAAGAGAATCCATTTTGTGGACAAGGAAGCTAATCCTCTTGCGAACCTCCGGGCCGAGAGGAGGCCTGAACTCCTGCCTTGGTTTTACATGCGAACTTAACCTCGCGACATTTTGCATTTATCGCATCTCTGACCTCTTTGTTTGATGGGCTTACACCAGTGGGAGGAAAAACAGTATACGTCAAACCTGCAATACGTAATAAATGTTAGGTAATGCATGCATAAACTGAAGGTCAGTCTAGACTTGGCAGCAACAAGACTGGCAGAAAATAGGGTCCAGGACTATATCGGGGATTAGAGGGAAACCCGAGATTAAAAAAATCTTAGGGAGCTTATTAAAGATCTACGCCGACGACGTCGACGAAAACACCACAAAACAATGATATCATTGGTTAAAAGAGCTTAAATAATCGTGCAGCACGGATTTTAGCTCATATTTTTGCGGTTCTCTGCGTGACGACGACGTGAAATCACTAAATTTTAGGTTTTGATGACAACGTGAGTATGCAGCAGAGAATCTTTCATTCTCTATTTTCAGTCTGAAACCGCTGGTACCAATTTATTTTTAGGATACTTCCACATTGTACGAAGTGAACGAGATGGAATAATCGCGAAAGACTTTTACTAGAGCGAAGTTCTATTTTGAGGTCACGTTGTCGTTGACGTCGCCGTCGTAGATCTTAAGATAAAAGCCTCATCGCAGGTTTAGGGGAGGGCAGGAATGTTTTTAAGGGGCAAAAAATGTACTTATGCTGAATCGCCCAATTTCAAAACAACGCCCATTGCATTAGCGTATTCTTGAAGCACATAATCAAGTGGCTTGTTTTCCAAGAAGACAAAGTGAACATATTAGTTAAAGCCCTCTAAAATAGTGATTCGAAATGAAGTAGGTAAATAAACAAAAAATAAATATACAAATAAATGAATGAGTGAATAAAAAAATAAATATAAGCAGAGACTTGCTTACGTTTGACTAAGTCAACTCGCTTTTCATCAAGTTTGTCTTTATTCCTCTTCCCATCCATGTTGGAGGTGGCCATTTCTTCGGTGCTAAAAAGGGCGTCCATGCAACCTCGAGTATATGCTTTCCTGTCAGTACGTTTGACTCTCTTCACCCGGTTGGCCACTTCTTGTGGTAAATGTGAAACTAATGGCGATACGGAGGAGTTGCTGCTGGCGGTGCTACGTTTAGAAGATTGCTTAGGAGTCATTACTGGCAAAGTCCGCATATCTGGAGACCAGTCCAGAGATTGCAAGGGCAAGGTATTTTCAACTGGTGCCTGTAGATTTATTCCTGAACAGTCTGTTGGCAACGACGACAACGTCACGTCTGGACTGCTAAATGAGGGACCTGGCTGGGGTGTTGTCATTCCAGTGTTGAAAATATCGGCTTGTATTAGGGAAAGCCGTTCGTCAACACTGGTAAGTCTGCTTTGGATTCCAGCTAAAGTATCATAAATGTTCTTCATGTGCATGCCGATATTTGAATCAGTGGGGTCCTGGAGGAGAGGAAAACGTTGTGATCAGCAATGAGACATGTGATAACTTATCCTCCAATTAAAAAATTATAGCCACCAGAAATCACAAAAATAATATGTCTGCAATTTTCGTGTGTCACCTGACATTGAATTGAAGCCCTTATCGCATTACTGTTATGACAATATTATTGAGGTGTATCGGCTCACTTAACTTTTTATACGTTAACATACCAAAAAAAATTGCCACAGCTTCTGTTGTAGTTGCATTTACTAACGGAGAAAAATGCTTCAAGTGAATGAATTTGTCCAGCTTATCTATTATACTCCAAATCATGGTTTGCTTTTGTCAAGTCTGGGC
>BLFK01000447.1:67050-72050 GCA_014634185.1 Astreopora myriophthalma | reverse complement strand
TGACGTGACTCGGCTGACTAGTGTAAACTTAATACGATAACTCTACGATGGCTAAGAAGGCAGTAGCAAGCATATGAAACAGTTTTACTAACGGAGGTCTTTTATAGGATCAGGAGGATCGAAAATCCAGTATTTTCATTGGATAAAATTAATGTAGGGTGACTGTCATTAACTTAATTAACATATGAATGAGTCGCACGAGTCCGTGTTTGCATGTACTGTGTGTAATCTACATTACCTCATCTGCGTAATTTACTGCTTTGAGTGAAAGGAATTTTTTCTCACTATCAAAAGGAAAAAACACTTGAAGAAGGCTCCTAAACCAGTTAACAAAATGAAAACGATCGTCTATCTGCCGGCGACGTAGCACGTTTTTTTACAATGCATAACAATAATTTCACTTCAGATCAATGGTGTGAACCGCCAACTTGTGATTTTTTAGGGTGTCATTGAAGCCGGTGTCATTGACGGTGATCCAGACCTTTTATTTTTTTGCTCTCTCTGTGTTTTATCATGACTTCATGTAATTGAATGCAGCACGACTTTTGAGTAAAGGATGAATACCGCATGAGTTTTGAATAAAGGAAAGTAAATGTTTTTTGAAGTGGAATTTTGTCCTTCATGCAGTCTTTCAGCATAGCCCACAACTAATGTCTGGCCCAACCAGATAATCAGAACTAAAGCGGTCTAAAACAAGCGATTAAATTAACTTTTAAGGACATGAGTTGGTTCTCTCCGGAATGCAAAGGAAACGAAACTATAAAGATCAAATAATTATTATACCAGCCACTTGTGTTTAGTGCTATCTACCAAAACTTTGCATACAAGTTGCGGAACATGTGAAAGGTAACCCAACAGCCAATCTGTGCACTATACACCGTCCCCACAAGCGAAGGAGCCATGTTTTGAAATTAATTTTAAAAGGAAGGCAGAAGAAATTAGACTGTTCTCATAGTCCAGAAGTTCTGAAGTGTTTCTTAAAACAGCATCATTATTAATTCTGTCTGGGTTAGCTGATCTTAACGCGGAATTTTGTTTACACATGGGCGTCCTCAGAAAAGAAATAACCTCATCCGTCAAAAGAAAATTGCTGCTTTCATTTTTAACCCGAGCATTAGCCCGTCCTGACAAAAGCCTTATACTCAGACTATTCATTTTCGACTCATGTTGCCAGGCAGTTCAGTAGCCAGAGTGGATCTAGAATTTCCCGAACGGGTGACTCGATCCGTTCGAATGGAAGCTAATGGATAAAGAATGATTATTATTTTTCTGAACGGCTGCATGCCCCAAGCAGTTGAACGGGTGGAGACTTTTTCCGAACGGCTGACGCAAACCGTTTGAACGGATGGTAATTTTTTCTGAACGGCTGACCCAAGCGCTCGAACGGGTGAAGACTTTTTCCGAACGGGTGAAGACTTTTTCCGAACGGCTGGCCCAAGCTGTTCGAACGGGTGAAGATTTTTTTCGAACGGGTACCCAAGCCGTTTGAACGGATGAAGGCTTTTTCTGAACGAGTACCAAAGCTGCCCCAACGGATGACCCTAGCCGTTTGAACGGCTAACAAACGGCTTGTGAACGGAATTCCGTTTCAAACGGGTAGCCGTTTGTTGACGTTTTCGCGTGAGGTCACAAATGATTCATCTGCTGAGATGCAAGGAAGAGCGAAAAATGTCCACAAAAAACTGACTAGCTACAGGTTTTTACTGTACTTGCATTTGTTGTGGGATATTGCTTTTGAAATATCCAAAGTCTCCCTTGTCTTCCAGAGAAATGAAGTTGCAGTATCAGATGTGAAACATGAACTAGACAGGGTTGACCTTGCTCTGCAGAACATGGCCAGACGTGGAGGCAGGCATTTGCAGTCATTCCAAGAAAAAGTTGGTGATGGAGTAGTATTTCAGGATGTGAAACTCAAGAGTGCAGAAAATGATACAGAAACATTTGCTAGAAACAGGGAAGATATCCTCAGTGATTCAAGGAGATTTGTGCAGCAAAGGTTTGAGAGTTTCTGCTCTCCTGTTCTGAAAGCAGCAGCTGTGATTACAGATCACAATTCATGGCCCAGAACAAGGGATCAGCTAGGACTGTATGGTGAGGAGGATGTTGTGGTCCTGGCCAATCACTACAGAGAGGTGCTGAATAGAAATGAGAATGACTTTGATATTAATGGGGCAAAAGACGAATGGCTATCCTTGAAACTAAAAGCAAGTTTTCTGGAACCAAATATACACACTAAACTATGCACAGTTTTCACATGTGCTTATGCTTGTGGAGATAAGCTCTACCATGGCTGTTTCGTCCTCTTGTTGTGAAAGGGGTGTTTCTTGTATGTCAAGACTTAAGACTGAATACAGAAATTCCCTTGACGTGTCCACAGTCGACCACTTAATGAACATTTGTCTGAATGGTCCCAGCCCAGAAGAATTTGTTGCTGAGAAAGCCATTATTCACTGGGTGCAAGAATCACAGAGGGCCAGAGGGCTCGCCGACCTAACTTCTTGGATTAAAGTTTAAAGGACAGTGACAGATGAACACACCTCACAATGTTGATTTTCTAGTTATCCTTTATTTCAAAACTATTTATATTACTGTAGATAGATATTATGGTACTGACAATTTCAGGTCCATCATTTTCCCTGGGAGTTAGATGTAACTTTATTCTTTCGAGTGAATAAATCAAAACAATATATGGGACCAGTTAGATTCCTTCCAGGACTACTGAAACTTCCATACTACTTGTCCCGGCAAAACCATTTCAAAAAGTTAGTTTCAAGCACTGCAGTTAATGTAGGCTTTTTAAGGAAGTTTTACATACAAACCATAAATGCTTGTATTCAAGCATAGCTGATGACTATTGATAATGATGGTCACAAATATTCAAGGTTTGGCTGGATGTACTTTAGGGAACATGAGTAGGAATCAAATTTTTTCACAAGGCATGAGATCATTTTTATTCATGGCCCCCAAAAGTTTCTCAAGCCAGCTGTAAAACTTTCTCACCTTCACTTGTTTCTTTTGTATGTCCAGCCAAGCGTTCACTGTTATGACCATCATCATTAAAAGTCATTAGCTATGGCCCAAATACAAACATTTTGTGTTTGTACCTGAAAAAGTCTAAGAGGTGAAATGTGTAGGAGAATAATAAAAGTTTCACACCCACAGTTGTTATGTAGAGTGCTGCTCGCTAGTTAATTTGAGCAAATTTAATCAATAATGAATTGTCAAGCAGCATAGAAAGAGTATCAGTAACTTTATAGTAGTGTTAAAAAAATTATTACACTAACATCAACATCTGGTTATTGTAAGAATATCAATATGGTAGGGGGTAAGAGGTGAATTCATATTTTTGTGTGAACTTCCCATAAAGCAAACAGACTCCACAGGTCAGTAGCAGGCTGTTTCATCCACAGCTGGCGGCATTGACAAGTTTCAACATAGGAATGATGAAATGATGACTAAAAATTATCCATTTTTGATTCATGAGAACAATTTCTGAAAAGTTTCTGTTTCTATCAATTTCCTATTTCTGATTTGTTTATGACTAATGAAAGAAACAAATCTTCACTGTTAACTAAAATGAGTCTGATTATCTCTAGAATAATAATCATACTGATGTTAACAAGTCTTGAAACAAACATCATGGTTGCCTATCATTATTTTACTTAAGATTATAAATTGATTGTAAAATATATGAATAGGGGTAAATAACCTGATCTATGTTCTGGCTGATTCAAAATCCAGCAATTTATGTTGTGCCCATTGTCTGCTGAATTGACACAGATAAACACACAGTAGTCATGCTAGCTTAAATCCCTTTGTGACTGTTTTGGCTCTAGACAGAGTAGCAGTTATTTCAAAGTTGCTCAATATAATTTCAGGGAAGAACAAAGGGAAATAAAATCTACTCTTACACAAGTGGGTTTATTTAACTGCTAAACGTCATTGCACTCCCTAATTACGGGTTCTGCCACAACTTAAGACATGTTGCTGTTGCCAAGGAACTTCCCCCTCAGGACTGTTAAAGTATGACTTAAAGTCATCTTGTGCTCTTCCTGCCTCAAATGTGTATGTATTGCCTCCAATCTGGTTAAGGTGTCTAAGACCCCCTTCATCACTGCTGACTTCACTCCTCCAGTCACCAGGAATTATGTTCCCACTACTGTCTTCGCAGTCAACAAACCCTCCTGGTGTATAGTTAACACTCGTGTTCAATTTTTAATAGTTTGTGTTTTCATTTTAGTACGTTTCCCGTTAATTCTTCACCAAAATAGCTTATCTGTACATAGATGTAGGTAATTACTGTTAAAGGCAAATTGTGGCTTGCACTATTTTCTCCACCAAAGCAACATCCGCTCTTATTGCCCTTCTGAATGTTCTCCACTTTGCTACCAATATCCCAAACGCATTTTCAATTGTTTGCCTCGCTCTTGACAGCCTGTAATTACAAATTCTTTGACACTGGTCAAGGTTTTTGCCCGGATATGGCTTCATGAGCCAGGGCTTAAGTGGGAAAATATCATCTCCAACAATAACAAAGGGGAGATCTTTGTTTCCATGGAGTGAAGGGATGTTGTTCGAATGCGTCACCAGACACAGAGTTAGACAGTACATTAGCATCATTAGTACTGCCAAAACCTCCAATATCCGCAAATGTGAAACAATACTTAGCGTCACAAATTGCCAATAAGACTACTGTGGAAGCTTTTATACTTATAATAGGTGGATCTACCATTCTTTGGGCAGTCCATCATGATATGCTTTCCCTCTATTGCACCAATGAAATTTGGAAAGTTCCATTCGTCCTCAAATTCTTTAGCAATTGGAAGCCAATCGCTCGTTGTTGATGGCACGTTCAGGTATTGCTCTTTAAGAGCAAGCCATATTGCTTCGCATGTTTCTATTAACAGGTTTGATATTGTCGATTTACCAATGCAAAACAAAAATGAATGAGACTGCTGAGAGTCTCCAGTCGCCAAGTACCTCAATGTAACCAACAGACA
>BLFK01000447.1:49550-52050 GCA_014634185.1 Astreopora myriophthalma | reverse complement strand
CTAATATAAACTGTACTTTGATGTAAACTGTGGCATACAACAATATTGAATATCAGAAATTAACTTGTGCTCTTGCCACTTTGAAACCTGTGATGCAGAAAACCTTGTCAAGTGAAATTACTGTCATTTTCACTCTAACATCATCTGAATAATAATAAGTCATCATCATGATCATCAATTACACTATTTATTACTGTTGCTATAGGACCAATATCCTCTATAGCATACTTGTGGCCATATGCCAGCAGTCAAGTCTGTGATCAATGTCCTTTTCCTGTTCATGCATGTACTTTTTTATGCCAGAGTGTCTGTCTGTTACAAGAGTTTGGATGCCCACACCTTGATTCTTGATGACAGTCAGACTTCTCTTAAGCCCTTCTAGCTCCATGTGATAAGAATTTTTAACCTCATTACTCTGAAACACAGACCCGTTAAAATGTTTATACTTGCCCAAACCTGCTTTTTGTGATCTAATTTCTGGATCCTACTGGATTATTATTATTATTATTATTATTATTATTATTATTATTATTATTGTTATTATTATTGACACTTCTATTGATATCGTGGTTTTAAATGATCAATAGCATAACGAGACTAGTCCTAGGCTATGCTATAAAATTTACAATTATGAATGTTCAGTTAGACTATTCCTTTCAACGTTCTGTTCAGTTCTTTCTATCTCTTATAGGTATAAAAGTTCTTGACTATTTCAACGTTTTGTGACATGATCCATTTTTGGCTTTTCATTATTAGATATTGTGTCTCTTCTTCGTTCTTTCCTGTTAAATGTTCATTGATATCGTTCTTCAGGCTTTGGTGGTATTCTGCTAGGAAATCAAAAACTACATTTACTTGGTTGACTTTGTAATCAGGGTATTGATGTTTAATACCCGCCCTTAGCTCTCTGTATTTGTCTTGCTTGGTCTTCCACCTGTCTGATATCAAGCCTATACCGCAAACCGTTCCTTCGATGAGTAGCCATGTTTTCTTCTCCTTGTCAATTACTGCAATATCAACCTTGTTTGCCTTGTTTTATTGTTGTTTTATTATTATTATTATTATTATTATTATTATTATTATTATTATTATTACTTTTGTTATTATTATTACCCTTTATATTTCATTCACACTGTACCTGCACAAGTTCAACAGCTAGATCTTTATTGAGGTTCAGCTCTACTAAGTGGTATGTACCATATTTTGCTGAATGACCTGGGGAGTCACACCTTGCATCTCCTCCAAGATCTATTGCTTTACCCTGAAGAGATGTCAGAAGGGACAGCTGCTCGTTTTCCCAGCACCTATTCACCGCAGGGGCGAGATAAACCCTCTGGATCTTGTAGTAGGTCTTCAGTGACATGTACAAAACTCCAACATGGTTAAAAAAGCTGGCTACTCGTGCAGGATTGCTACCGGTAAACAGAGTTCCAGCAGCGCAGAGCATATTTCCCCATGGGAGTCTTCCATCACACTTTTGGCTCGTCCAGGTTCTCGTGTGGCCATTTGAAAATTTAGAGATGATAACAATCATTGAACCCACTACTTTTTCGAGTCTAGGCGTGGCTGGTGCAAGACACTTGTAGCAGCTCTGGAAAAGCTTGAACAAGTTGCTCTCGAATACCAGATATTTTTTTCCGAATGGTGCCGTTTCGTCCTTCGTGTCTACGTCTCCAGTTTCCTCATCCTCGTACTCACCATTGCTGTCTTTTTTGATGTCATCTAAATTCCTAAATTTATATATTAAAAAAAAACAATCAGCAGAAGTTTCTTATTGTTTAACTACCATAAATATGATCCCTTCTGCCTGACCACCCCGCTCCATTTTTTTATAAAAATAAAAATACAATTTTTAACTTAAAACCGGTCTTGAATATCAGGAATAATTAAAGAGGTTAGGATTACCACTCATTTCCGCTGCAATCACTACACACACTGCCTGTATCTGATCCGTCGTCATCACATTCTTCGTCACATCGAGCTTCTGGCTTCACTGATACAACAGGTTTTTGATGGGAGATCTTTAACAAGCTGTCTTCCGTCAAAGAACACTGAACTGCACTAGAAAGTACTTGTTCCAAATGATAAATAAGTGAATAAACAAGTCTAAGATTTTATGAAGTAAATAAGGGGGAGCAGGGCTGGGCAGTGGTTGGCGCAGTGGGGAGAGCACTTGCCTCCTACCAATGTGGCCCGGGTTCAATTCTCGGACTAAGGGCTTGTTTCTCGAAAGCCCCGGAAACTTTTCGGGCATTTTTAATTAATCTGTATCTAAAAACAGAGAGGTGTATATGACGCCTGAAACTTCTTGTATAAAGAGACCGTCTGTTCATATTAATAATATATATAATATGTGAATAAAACAGCTCTGTAATCATAAGGTTCGAGATTTTGCAACGGCATTCCGGGTTCGAAAACTCTTTGGGACCTTCCAGAAATGGGCCCCCGGCGTCATATGTGGGCTGCGGAGTTAGTTGTTGGTTCTTGCCTTGCTCCGAGG
>BLFK01000447.1:27050-44550 GCA_014634185.1 Astreopora myriophthalma | reverse complement strand
ACTCCTTTTTAGCGTAAAAAAAATATTACTTTCGATAAAGTTGCCCACAGAAGATAAAGAATAACTACAAATCATTTAAATGGGGGAAATGGTCGCATTCAGGCTAAGATTTCAACTGTTGTTTAGGTTATCTCTTGTATTCATCAAGACAACCGTAAGTTCAAAGGTCATAAACTTCAAGCGAGTACCGTTAATATTTTCGGTCGTCTAAATTCGCAGTTTAAGTTGCCCCAAAATTTTATTTTACAGAACGATAGAGAAAGGCTTACTCTTTCTACACAATACGATCTTGACAGCGGAATCCATGTACCAGGTAGGGAAATTTGCCGTTGAAATTTGCCAAAATCGAGCTTTCTGATAATGCTGTTTAAGAGGATAAATTTGAAATTTTTTTAAAAATTCAGGTTTGAATGTTTTCCAATTCTAATAACAGTACTTTGTAAAGAAAGGGTCATTGAATTGTGCAATATCGAAATAGTTTTGATGTTTGTTTTAGTTTTCTTACACGAGTCGCAAATACGAAGCAAATTTTTCAGTGGTTCGAGGGCTTCTCCAAGGGTGAAAAGTAAAAAATCGCTTTACTTGGAAAATATAAATCCAAACGAACTAAAAGTTATATTTTCTTAAATAGTTTTTAGAGGGCTTTCTTGTGAAAAAGTTTGAGGGAATTCGATTTTTGCATTTTGCACACCTATCCATAGTCTCCTTCGCAGACGCTCTTTTGGCTCGTCACGCAATCTTTCCTCCCCAACGAAGGTCTGCTGAAACGAACGGCACATTCCTTTCCCTTTGTTCCTAATGATCAGCTGGAAATCACGTGAAAAATCTCCAAGAACCAATCGGCGCTAAGTCATTGTTTTATGAAAAGCCAATCATAAGCTGCATTGGAACAGCCTCCCATGAGGGCGACTAATTTTCCCGCGTTCATTGTTTATGGTAAACAGATTCCAAATCATTGTTTCATGTATGGATGAAACTCCTAAAAAAATCGTCGGAAAGGACTGTTTTCTCTGTAGTTTTCCGTTAATTCTACAAGCGAGAGTACGAGTGTTTGGCAAAAGTTCAGTGGACGTTGCAGGCTTAATTGAATGCGCTGTGGAAATTGATTTAAGTGTGTTTTCGTCGAGCAATGTGTTCGTTTGCATCCAGTGTTACAAACGGCTAGTTCGTTTTGAAAAAGTTAAAACTAATATTCGATCCCTTCAAGAGGAGATCAAGGAAGACTTTGAGAAAGGAGCAATCAGAACTAAACGGCTACGCCGAGATACCAATGAAAAGGACCAGGACAATGTGAACATTATCGCGCCAATCGAATGATCAACTTCGACACGTGTGCGACGATCTGCAGCGAAAACATTGAAATTTGACAACCCTACCACTTCTACTTCTTCAAACAAAGAAATTGTGAGAAACGACAACAAAATTTATGGTGCGTCAGGTGATGGAGTTCATTTAGGTGAAGGACTTAGCTGGCTTAGTGCCGGAGAAGCACCGCCAAGAGAAGGGTTGTTTGTCTCACCTCTGCTGCCTTCACTAAATTTGACATCTACGCCGATCGCAAGTACCGGAAACTTCCATTCCAAATCGGGGACAGAGCCTTGCAAAAACCCGGGAGTTAAAATATCCATCCAGTACTCGAGTAAACTGGTCAACAAGCTGTTGCCATCAGAGTATGAAACCATTGGTAAAGCCCTCATGTATGGGCCTCCTGAAAGAATTGAAAAGGCTGTCGTGAAGTGCAAACTGTTGACAAAGCATGTGCTGCAGAATGTTCTCCGATTGCTTTCAAGTGAAGTTTGTGGTCTGTGCTCCAGGTCAAATCCGTCCCTTTTGAGGACATGCAACAAGGACGACCTGGTCAAGTTCGATTTTGAATCAGTTTGCGAAGAGTGGAAGAACAGGGCTCCTATTTTCTACTCCTTCCTGATGTCGTGCAGCAGCATGCAGTTGTCAAGTGTGGAAAAGTGGTTCCCAAGTGTTGCAGTTGCAGGATCAGTGTTACTCAAGCAGAGGAATTCACAAATGAATGCCCTTGCCAGTGTGCTTGGAATCCTGATTAAAACGAGATCGATCAAGGTATGAATTTCCGCTTGAAAGTCTATTTTTACTGTAGGGATGTGAATAAAGTGCTAGCTTAATTAATTATTAAAGTAAATTTGATTTTAATTGAAGTGAGAGTCTTTTTTACAAGGTGTACGGTACTATAAAAGTAAGACCAAAACAGTGTTATAATTTCTTTTGATAACTTGTCCGAATGGCGACTTGACAGTGTAGCAAGAATTAAACTTCACATAATATTTGGGTCTGAAATACTGGTAGGGTTGGGGTCTCAGGAAATGCACTGTACACCCCTACCAAACATCAAACATTTCAGGGATTTCCCCTCCCTCCCTCTCTCTAACGGGATTTTAATTTGGTTAAAAAAATTACTGTCAGCCTAATATCGCTAATGTAATACTATTGGGGTAGGGAGGTGATTAGTATATTTTCCTCAATGTGCATCAAAATTAAATTATTTGAGAATAGTAGGTCAATTTCTCATCAAGAAAAATATTCCTTTTTTTGTTGATTTAAGGGAACTCTTGACCGACTATCCAAGATTAAGGTAACTTCTTCCAACAAGTCTGTATTATCTAAGCTTGATGCCTTGGGAGAAAGCTTTGACAGCCCACTTCAAACTGCCAAAGAAAGGATTTCAAGTGAAAACTTAAAAACAAAGGAATTGCAAGAGAGAGCTACTGCTGTATCTCATGTTTGTTCTCCTGGCTTGTGTGCAGTGGAATGTCAGTCTAGTAATTTGTCAATGAAAGCAAGTGAATCCTTGAAGGAACACCAAATCAACTGCCATCCTGGTTTTACTATTGCTTTCGACAACATTGATTTGGAGATCCCGAGGAACAATATGACAATGGCAAAGCAGAATAGAGATATCCATTGGGTCAACCATCAGATGTTTTTAAATAGGGTTTCAGGAAATTCATTGTTTAATCAAGCTCCACAGCAAGATCTGCAAACAGTTTCAAACATGACATTTTTGCCAAGTGCCAATGATGAACTAAAGCAGAGGTTCAATTACATTGTCTTGGTCTCGAGAATGTTAGTTGAGTATTTTGATGCTTTCCAACCACTTAAAGATGCATGCATACAGCATACGCCCCATACGTACTCTAAGGAGATGGCACAGAAGTCGTTTAAGGTAAATAAATTTAATTCAGTTGGAGTTGATATGAATTATCTTACATCAACTTTATGGCGACATACATGTATAATATGCTTTGCTAAAGCTCAGATGAAGCTGTAATAAATATTTACAAAGAATACCAGACATTTTTTTGTCTGAGTTTTCTTTGCATCATATGATAACATAACATTGGTAGTGAATCTTCCTCCTTTTTCGTATGTGACTTCCTCACATGTGGGGATTCATTTAATATTAGCAAAATAGAAAATGGTGTAGTGTATACATGTACGTGTACATATCTTGTTTCAAACATGAATGTCGGTTTGGCAGAATTGGGCTGAACTACAGGCAAGGGTTTAAGGTTTAATTCAGTAGTTACAAATTCTGCAAATGGCAACAATGTTCTATTTCTTTTTTTTTTCTTTTTTTTTTTTTGATAAAGCTTGACAAAAATGTTAGATCATTTCCAAGTTACATTTCCTCATGTAAAAATTTGGCCACTCAACTATACAGCATGTGTATTGTATAATATTTTCCCAAAATACCCACTGGCTGAAACATTTGTTATTTTGTCCAGGTTCCACTGGGTGTCATTTTCAAGAATGAGAACAAAAACGAAGATATGCTTGCTATTCTGCAACAGTTCCATACCTATCTTCCCCAAACAGTGGATGGTACATATGACCCCCAACTCTTTGCGGGAGATCAACTCACAATAGAGAGGGCAGTAAATGTAATTTCGTCAGTTTCTCATGGCTATTCTCCCGAAGATTGTCTGGAGGGAATTACATTACAACTGGGTGATTGGCATGCTGGTGTTAAGATTCTGTCTGTAAGTTTAAGAAGTTCCTTGTGTACATTTTGTAGTCTGCAATGAATTTCAGGTCAAAATTATTTTAAACTAATTTGACTGTACCTTCCTTTGCTAGAAAGGAAGGTACAGGTTATTTCAGAAGGTTATTTCAGAAAGCTTTTTTATAATTTTATATAGTTTCTAGTTTTACGTTTTTAAGCGCTGATGAAAATAGTCTTATTGATATCGGCGCTATACAAGTTTTATTATTATTATTATTTTATTATTATTACTAGAGTTATTACCATAATCCTTAACCGAAGGTAAATACAAATCAAACTAGTTTAAAATCAATTTGACCTGAAATTCATTTTACACTGCAATACATACGTGAAGACATACTGGGTAGTTGACTCATCACATACACTATGCAGGGAAGATTGTGCAAGGAACCACAAAATGTGCAAAAAATATTTATTTGATTTTATGCATAAGGGTTTATAAAAAGAAGTCTTGACAATAACTGAAAATTCTCGTGTGCTCATTGCTAAGAGTTATGGACAATGAGAGTATAAACCATAAAAATGATATAGCCTGTAATGCAATTCAAGGTAACTTTTTGAAACTTGAGAAAATTGCCATGACTTTTCCAATAATAAACTGAAACCGTATGGTAATGTCAACTGGGGTATTTGTAGCTCGTAGGTGTAGTTCCACTTGAGATTTGAACATTTCAGTTATAGTGTAATTTATATGGTCTACAGGCATAAAAGTGTAGGCTATGGGACAATGTGCTGGATTTGTTAAATTATTATTTCTATTAAAATCATCAGTCCTCTCATTTTTTTTTACATTACAGCTAATCTTCAAGAAGTTCTACTCAGGGAAATCTGAGAGTGACAGCTGTACACTAAATTCTGACCGCACTCTGATCAACCGGAGGAATGTAAAGTCAGACCCACACACAGTTTACCGTGCCGATAGGGACTTCTTACTTGCTGTGGTTAATTCTAGGGTTCTGGCTGCTGCCATGTCAGTACTTGGTTTTACAGACAAAGAAAGCCAACCTTCTAAATTTCCATTACCTGCAGACATCAGCAAGCAACCTAAAGTTAGAAGATTGGAATACTTGCACAAAGCTGCCTCACTAATAGTAGATAAATTTGTGTTTAATGATGCTGCTGTCAATAGGGTTCTTTCTGACATCCTGATCAATCAACAGACACAAGATGAGCAGGACCAACAGGATCGCACCGAGGATGGGAGATATCAATGTCGATTTCCTGGCTATCAATTTTCATTCAAGCACAATGGTACAAGCAGAAGAAGGCACGAATCGACACACGACCCCCCTCCCGAAGTCCCAGTTACATCATCTCAAGGACAGCCAATTGCAGAGCAGTCAACCACTCAACCAACCAAGTGCACTGATGATGTGTATAACTACAATTGTGCTTTGTTAGGGGATGGGTTGTTCTTCCTTAATTTTTTAGATGCTGTTAAAGAGGGAGATGGCATGAGGCTAATGCGTCAATACAGATACATGCTGCTGTACTGCAAAGCTGATGGCCAAGCCAGTAACAACTATGCACTAGAGTGTCTGTATCAATCTTTCCTTGTGCACTCACTTCTTTCACAAAGAGAAAGTGAACGGTTTGTCTGGAATCGGAGTGTAAACAATAAAGGTGGGAGAGGCAACAACATTCCTCATGACTTGGAAGTGGAACATTCTAACTGCTATGTCAAGGGGGGCTGTAAGAATATCGGGCCAAATTTAACAGAGAAGGCAGTGCAGCGTATTTGCAATTCGGAGAGTGGGTCACGAGCAATGTTTGACAACGTGGACCAATTTCTAAACCGCATTCCCAAATCTGGAAGGCACACCAGCTCTTCATTGGAGAATGACCTGGAGGAACTGCTAAAGCGAATTACACAAATTGATGTGTTTACTGAGCATCCAGGTCGATCTTACCATTGCTTTGCTGACTTTGAAAGGGACCCATTTAAGTCATTGAACACGTCATCACTTTATCAATGGATAAACCAACATAAGAGGTCCGAGGCAATAGAGCAAGGTAGTTTAAATATTATCCAGCTTTCATTTGTACTTAAACCCTGTTACAACTGGCTTTTGGCAGAAAGTGTCTGGTCTACCAGCCAAACAGTGGATTTCAACAGTGCTTTATAAGATTTCAATTTTTAATTACCTTCCTTTTTTTACCCTTTCTATTTGTTTGAATGTAAATTATATTGATAACCTTTACACATGTATGTTCATGTTTTCTAGTAGGCCTATGTAAAAGTATGTAAAAGTACCATCAAATCTTGATTGTATATACATCTAAGCCACTCCCACCCTTTCACCCATGCAATTAAAATTTTCTTGAGTTATCTAGCTGGTATAAACCAACCCTAAACATCCTGCATGAAATGTGTATACGGGTAGGATTTATAGGTGGGATTTTATCATGGTATGTTTGTTGAGGGGATTGACTTGAGTATGGATGACATTCTTAAGAAGCACCAATTACTAAATGTCATTCAGATGGGAAACAATAATTTTTGAGTGCATCTAAGGCTACCATGGATACCTCAAAAATTCCTGATTGTTCATGAGATACATTTGTGGAAATTTCCAGTTGAGACAAAGAAAGGTTGTCTACTGCCAGTTCAAATAGGGATTCATCTTGAAGCAGATCATCCCAGTCTCCAGTCCATGCATCAGTAGACTGATCAAGTTCAGTTGAAGAAATGTCACATTCAAATATACAGTCGTCAATCTCACCAATGTCACCACACACCTGACTCATGAATTCAATAATCTTATGGGCATGCTTCAAGTCCCATATTTCTACTTTGTCCAAAACATCCTGAACTGTAAAGATGTTTTCACAGTTGTCTAAAACCTGACCAATTTGAACTTCTGAAAATCCCAGAAGAAACTGAGGGCCAGTTAATGTTTTAACATTTTTACACTTTTTTCTTAAATTCATCACAAGTGACTTGTGATAATTTGTGAGACACTTTAAAAGAGTATTCTTCTGATCCTGAGTTCCATGTCTAGTGCGCATGGTGACACCTGATGCATCATCCCGTAGACTGCCTGGAAATCTTGTATGGTGTCCACAATCAGATGAGCCGCACTTACACAAAACTGCACAATTGTCACAGCACACATGCATTGGCCAAGGGTAGGTCACTGTTGATGAGTTATCAAAATTACTAAGCAGAGTCTTCCGCCGACAGTCTTCAGTTTTGACGTATTGTTTCATGTCTTTGTCCACGTGACTAAGAAGAATTCCTTGATAGATAAGAAAAGCCACACTCTGTTTGCCATCTCTTCCTGCCCGACCGGTTTCTTGGATGTAGGATTCTATGTTCTTTGATGGGCCAAAATGAATGGTTCTGTAGACACCTTTACAGTCAACACCCATCCCAAATGCTACAAGGCTCTTAGTCCTGACTTTTCATCTCGAAAACCCTGGAGTATTGCTTCCTTATTTGCTTCAGGTGTACACGAATGCAACATTTCAATAAGAACATTTCTCCGATCGTTGAGTTCACCTATATAAATCTTGCCTCCTAACATTACTTTTAGGGTCGAGTACAGCAGACCACATTGTTTGATTGTCTGACAGTACACGATTGTCCGAGTAGAATTGGTACCCTGTGTCAAGAGCTCATTGGCTAACCACTGAAAATAATCTTCTAAGGTCCTGTCCTTAGGTATGTAAAACACTGAATACCCAACATTTGGCTTGCTGGGGTTCTCAAAAATAGTATGGGGGGTTTCCATCCTCAACACATCTATTATTGTTTTCTTTGTTGAACTGGTTGCAGTGGCTGTTAAAGCAATCATCTTTACTGAGGGGGCAAGACACCTAAGCTGATGTAGTTCAGAAAAGGTTTCTCGAAATGCTGCCATGCTGCTGTTGTTAGACGTTCCCCTAAGAGAAAATAAAGCATCAAAAGATAATTTAATGTTAAATCTCAAAATAACAGTGGCACAAATAATGTTTATAAATAACAATATTAACATTGATCTACTTAAAAGTGAGTACAAAGCTAAGGAATTAATTTCCTAAAAACGGATGTGTGTAAACTGCATATTTTACCCTTGCCTTGCGAAAAAGAAAATTACCCATGCCGATTTTCACCCTTGCCTTGCCGATTCTTTCTGTGGTGTAAATGGGGTTTTAAAGTCTCAAGTTCACTAATTACTTTGAAGCTCCTGTCCTGTCATTTATGCAAATAAAATTAAAAATTCCACACATCTTTTGTTACATCACTGTAAAAAAACAAAACAAAAACAATGGAATTCTGTTTTCAGATCAAACATAGACGAAGGGTATTCTGATTTTATTGCCATCACTAGTTTAAAAGTGATGGAAACCCAACTGAGTTCTGGACTTCTTTTTTCTCCAGGCAGCAGAACGTTGGGTCATCAGAATTATACTGTAAAATCCCTGTTGAGTGAGCAAATGTTGAGCAAGCAATTTCTGTTAAACAAAAAATAGACTCATTGTTTATTTCTTTCATGCACTTCCTAACGATTGTAATGGATGCCTAACAAAATACTTGTTGTCTTGAAATTCAAATAATGATTAAAGTAATGCAACAAAATGCAAGATGTTAATATAACTTTTTGCAATGATTATTATGAAGAAAAAAGTTGACATTTAGGTGAAATTAATTTTTCCACAATGTTATAAGTCACAGCAGATGTCACTGGGCATTGATTTTGAGGATGTCCTCTCATAGGCTGATGGCATTTTTGACAAGCTGGTGCTCTTTTCTTGGCTGGAGGCTCATTGACAGTCTCTGAGGCAGTACCAGATACCTGCTGATCTGAAGTAGTCACAAGGGAGTTTTGTTCTGCCTCTGAAATGCAAAACCAAGCAAGGACTTCGTTACTTTAGTTTTGGGTTGCATCACGGGTTAGAAAGGGGTTTTAGGACACCCTAAGTAATTTATTATCTATCATAAATGCTCCATTTATGGTATTAAGGACAATGCCTTCTTTCGTGCATCTCGAGATACTCGGGCTTCCAATGGGTGGTGCCTACTAATACAGGGATATTTTGCCATGGTTTAAAACCATGCAGAGAAAGCAGAATGTCACCAGAGAAAGCAGAACTTAGCAAGTGCTTTTGGTATGCAAAAAAATTTTTCAGATATAATAAAGCCTCAATTTGGAAAACAAATGCCATACATTGCTTTGTATTTTGCTTCATTTTAGAATAATAAAATAATAGCAACAATAAATATTATTGTTGCTTGGTTATATATAAAACAAATTTTGACAAAATAAAGAAGCTAATTAATGTCTGGTCCTCTAGAGGATTATCTATTTATGGCAAAGTTACCATAATTAAAAGTTTGGTGATTCCTAAGTTTGTCTATTTAGCGTCGCTAATGCCAACCCCTAACAACGTGATAGTTGAATTGAATCGATTACTGTATAAATTTTTATGGAATGTACGGACAAAGTTACTAGATTGTCAACAATAAATGAGTTTGAGAACGGTGGCTTAAGAATGATAGACCTGGAATGTATGATTAAATCCTTGCGTTTGGCCTGGTTAAAACGAATATTCAGCAAAAACGAGGGTACATGGAAAAATTATCTGCGACACCTTCTGGTTAGTTTTGGAGGACTTTTTTTTTCAACTGTAACTTTGACATCAAAGATTACACCATCAATTCTATATTTTACTCCGAAATGTTAACGTGGTGGTCAGAGTTTCGTGAAAACTTTGCGTCAACTAAGGAGTGGCGTAACATCATATGGAACAACAAAGAAATTCGTATTAACAATTCTCCAATCTTCTATAAAAATTTCTTTGATTCTGGCATAGTTCTGGTATGCGATTTATTGTTTAATTTAAATAGCACTGAATCGTTCAATATTATTAAAAATAAAGTTGACAAAACAAATTTTCTTACCTGGGCTGGCCTTCGTCATGCTGTTCCCCGTGAATTCAAAAATAATATGATGCCACTAATATCTCCACTGTCATTTGTAATTAATAATAATGTTTTTGACATCACAAAGAAGAAATCAAAACATTACTATTCATTGTTAATAGATAAAAAGGCACAATTTCCTAGTGCCTTTAACAAGTTGCAAAGTGAATTTCATTTCTCCATTGATTCTTTGAAAAAACTGTTTATGCTTCCACATAAAGTCGCACTTGAGCCTTATCTTAGGGCCTTTTAATATAAGGTACTTAATTCCATCCTTTATACTAATACTAAACTCTATAAAATTGGCTTCTGCATTTGTAATAAATGCACCTTTTGCCAATCAGATGTAGAAACCTTGCATCATCTTTTGTATAGTTGTCAACACTCGAAAATTTTCTGGAATGAATTTGAACAGTATTGGTTTTCTATCACGAATGAGAGAATTTGTCTTACTAAAAAGGATATAATTGTAGGTATCATAACACGATCATGCCCCTTGCTTAATTATCTTATTATTGCAAAACTTTACTTATGGGATTGCAGAAGGGGTCAAACCTTACCAAATGTTATGGCGTTTAAATCAAAAGTTCAATTGAAATATGAAACTGAACTCTATATCGCACGTACTAGCAACAATATGAAATTTTTAAGAGAAAAGTGGGTGGCTTTTGAATCGTCGTAATAACCTTTTTTCTGTTTCATTTTTGTTTTTGTTGGATTGCGGGGCGGGGGGGGTGTGGGAATTGGGGGTTAAGGGTATATATCAAGTAATTTTGTATTTTAAAGTGTAATAATATTAAAAAAAAACTGTCGGTTCAACGCAGCTGGAACCTTTTCTTCGTACTTTTTTGCCATGGCAGAAAGGGCTGTCAAGGGTAGAGTGAAAAGCAGCCTTCGCATGTCTTCCACATAGCCTACAAAACAAAGATTTATATTTATGGTTTATTATCCAATAATTACAAAGAACTAGAACATGTATGCAATACAGTACGTAGTTTAAATTACTCAACAAAGGTAATCCAGCAGATAATGTACTTGCACAGTTGCACAACCTACCATGTGGGAGGAACTGCCACTTCTCGTACCACCTCTTCCCCATGTTTGAACTTCGGATAGGAAACTTGGTAATAAGGTTTTCCATCCTTGTCAGTTTGTCTTTCTCTCTTAACATTCTCACTGAAGTGAAGGCTCGCCAGTATATGCCTGAAAGACAAGTCATAAGTTACATGTAATTGGGCAAAAAGTGAACTGTAAATAATTAAGTCAAACATATGATCAGTTGTCTTTTCAGCAGATTATGGAACAAAAGATTGTATGTGTCTTATAACGGAAAGGAATACTGATAATTAAATGAACAACAGTTACTTGTTTCAGGGACCCCTATAATGAACAGTACTTTACACATGTCAGGCACAATGCTATACAGATGAATTTATCTAATTTACAATGCGGAATAGTAAAAAATGAGGCAGACAGGCCAACCTGCAAAAGGTGCTAAGCCAAGAGAAGTGGATCATCTTAGGGTGCCAATGATTAAGGGTTGCATGAAAGCCCTCCAGGCAGCTTGTTTGTGTGTCCCTTGATAGTTTCTTTATGTCACCAAGAATCTGAGTGCTTGTTAGGATGGAAGAGAGCTTGTCATATGCTTTTGTGCCTAAATCATTACAAAGAAAGCATGTTATTCCCTTAGGTTGTCTAGAGAAGGCAATTTTGTTATAAATACAATAACTTTGTAGATGTCAGCACTGAAATTAATTAATCACTGTACCTACATTGTATTCTAATCCATTATCTTGGAGTGATCTCTTCGTGGGCACACTCGGTGAACAATGAATCAGGATGATCCTTATGTTTGTTAGCGACATGCCGCATGAAAGATTTCCATTTGGCGAGAATGAGGTTCTCAAAACCTTGCATTGTTGACGTTACACACCAGTATAGATGATTCTTCACCTCTCATCCAGTCCTTCAGTAACTCACATCCCTTATCCTGGCTGGCCTTCTGTAATTTCTTGCTTATGGATCTTGCCACATGCCAAATGTCAAAAAGATGAGTGGTCTGCTGCTGAGACTGCCTGATCCACTTGGTGATTCCCCTGTGGCGATCTGTTATAAAAGTGGAAATCGACAATCCCATGTGCTGCAGGAAGGTGAAGGACCGCTTTGCCCCTTCTAGTTCCATGGCCCCACTGCTACCTGTTTCATTCCCCTGTAATATTGATATAAAGGGGAAAGAAAATGTGAAAAGAAAGACAGAGCTGTTTTTAATTATTTGAATTTATAGTTAGGCCCCATTTATAATTATGGAGAAAAGTTGTCCTGGCAAAGAGGGTCACCCTCCCAGCCAAGTCAACTTCAGCAAACGTTTATATGAGACAAAAGTTGACCCCTTTGCCCGCGGCAACAGCGCTCGCGCATGCTCTGAGTGTCTCGCCTTGATGGAGTTGACCTGGCTGGGCAAGCCAAAGTGTTTATATGGAGAAAAATTAGCCCGTCTAGAAGAGTGACCCTACCATCGAAAAAAGGGTGACCTGCCTAGCCGGGTCAACCCAACTTTTTGTTTCTCATGTAAACGCTTCGCCAAGTTTTGTAAGGAAGTGTAGGAAAAGTTGGCTCGCCCAGAGTAGTTCGGGTAGATGAGTGACTCTTCTACCTGGGAAAACTTTTCTCCATATAAACAGGGCCTTAGTTTCAAATATCCTTGACTTATAAGTTTTTCAAAAATTGTCTTTTTTGTTAGACTTTCCAAACAGAGTGATCATGAATTATTAACTTATGCCCCATCTACTAATCGTTGGCTTCCTCATATTTGTCAAATGAAATAGTTGTTGTTGTTAATACATGTATTTGCTGTTGAGATTGTAAGTTGAATTACTGTGGTCATTTAATTAATGGTAATTTATTGAGGTGTTTTTTTTATTTTGCTCCCAACTAATCTAACTTTTATTAATGCAGGGCCCATTTTCTTAGCAATCATGTGTGAATTAATGACAAAAGAAGAAAGTAGCTATTCATCAGTACCGACTGAGGCTCTGAAAAGACAAAATAAATACCAACTCATTTACAACAATTACACCTCTGGAGAGTAGGATGTTTTAAAGCCTTCTCACAGACTGTGAAAAAGCTTAAACATGTTAATGCCTTGCTTCAAACCATGCAAACATCAAATCTACATAAAACAGGATAAAATTTACCTATAAAAGCTCAAAATGGACAATCGTCATAATTGTGGCACAGAACAAGGTGTAGGCGCCATATTTCGCACTGTGCCCCATGGAATCAAATCGTCCATCGCCGCTCCAAACCACATCTCTTGTTGTCTTTAGCTGGTTTATAAGGGCTGCTCTGTAGATCTCCCAGTGATGCAAAATGACTGGAAACAGAAACTCTTTCTGGTGCGCAAAGTAAGTTTGGGCGGTATATGCACAGAGCCCCATATGTCGAAACACTAAGAGCACTTTGCTGATGGATGCACCAGCGAGGAGCACAGCAAAACCTAGAAGGATATTTCCGGTAGGGTACCTCCCCAGCACTGGGTGATATGGCTGGACAACAGGCTCAGCAGCATGATATAGAAAACAAGGAACTTTGGTTCATTTTCCACAGGCGTGTTCTTCTCGACCCTTTGATAACAAGAAATAAAGATAATTAATTGGAGGACTAGTAACGTCATATCTTTTAATTTATAATAAATGTAGGAGTAACAAAAATATAAATGCATTGAACAAGCTTTTAATTAATGTATACATTGACAAATTTATGTATGTCCACACAAGAAAGGGAAAAACAAAAACAAATTATGTGAGGATTATGACCCATACATAAACTTACAGTAATGCATGTCAGGAGACTTTCATTCACTTTCATTGGTTTCCTACCTCACTTTGCTTTCTTTGTCGGCCTCTTTCTCACTGTTGGAATTGTCATCCTCCTCTAGCGATGCCCAGTTGGGATCAGCTTTATCGGCATCCTCTTCTGTCTCAGTTGAGAACAAAACTTCTTCACTAAATTGTTGGTTTTTGTGTCCATTGCTTTTTTCAGAGACTTCATCCTCCTCATCACCTTCTTGATTGACTCTCAGTACTGTCATTCACAGTGTTGGCCTACATTAAATAAAATGAATGGGAACATACAGTAAGATATCCACTATAAAACTCAACAAAGATGCTCCAAATACCAAACTACAAGCTGCAAACAAATGAACATCATAAACTGAATGAAAACAACACTCTTGTTAATTGGTGTAAACGCAAGATTTCTGTACAGGTCCCAACTTCATTATGCATGCATATTCCTAGCAAAACTCCATTCACGCTCGTTCTTTTTGGAAGAGGGTTAGTAGGAATATGCATATATAATTAATGTAGGGAACTGTACGGAAATCTTTCCGGTGTAAATGTTAGTGTGACGTGGTATAATATCTTGAGAGAAAGTAGTTTTCAAAAACTGTAAAATTCACATGGCTGTGTGGCAAGAGTTGCCCCCCAAGCCATACGTTCCTTGTAAAATCTTGACACTAAAATGTTTAAAGAAAATTGAAGGCTCTATGCTCAGATTTTCAGGACATGCTAAGTGTGTCTAGCTCTTTCAACTTATGAAGATCACTCTATATCATTAGAACAGTAGTTTTGTTATTAATTTTACCTTATGCTATGTGCAAAATACTGTATGTAAACAAAGATTCACCCATAGGCTCACAAACGACGAAGAATTTTTATTAGATATAGGAACAATTACGTCATAAGTCTTTTTAAAAAAACAATCAACTGACCAGGAGGAGAAATTTCAGGGATAAAGAATTGATGTTAGACTTGGTCACATGTGCTCGCTATTACACTCACATGTTTGAGTTGATCCTTGAGCTCCCGGTTCCGTTTCCTAAGGTAACAATTTTCCTTTTGAAATCGTCTCAGGCTTTTGGAAAAGCGAGAACACTTATCACACGAAGGTGGACTAGGAGGCCTTTCCGCACCGACAGGAGTTTCAATGACACACTGCGGCATCGGCTCCTGATTTTCTGTCATAACTACACCTTCCTGACTTTGTGTCGCATCACTGCAATCAAGACCCTCTTGATCGATAGCTGCCTCTGGCGAAGTTATTGAAGCTGAAGTGGATGGTGTTGCATTTAGCTCTCTAATTGTCTAAATTAAAAGATTAGTTACAACAGTTAGCCTAAATTAGGGGATCATGCCATTGTTTCACTGCAGACCTCATTGAATTGAGCGATATTGCAACAAATCAACATTACATTCTACACTCACAGCTGACACTCACCATCCTTCGTTCCCGATCGGTCGAAACCGGTCGCTCTTGTTGCTCTATTGCCACATCTATTGTTGGAACTGAGCCTTTTATGAGATGACGATTTTTTGATACATCTTCACTTGCATCTATCAAATCAATTCTTCTCGTAAAGCAGTCTGGAGTAAAGTGAGCGGAGCAAAGCACCGAGGTCTTCGTAGGCCGAAAATCAGCGCGGTGTCTATGCACGAACTTAAGCCACTGGTTTCTCGAAACCTCGTTCGTAGGGAACAGATGCATTGAAAGTCCTGGTGTTGCATTCGTGTTATTGCAACTTACTCCTTCTGCCCTGCCAGCCACACAAAACTTTCCTGGGAGATGTTTTCTCCGCTTGTCCGCCATGTTGTCCATCGAAATGTAACACACCAATGACATCACAAAGGCATTTTGGCCACGCGGGAAAAGTCAGAAATTTTTGTGTCCGAAGTGCATTTGAAGCCGTGAAAAAAGGCAGATTCATCTCGCGCACAAGCCAAACACAATTCAGAATCAAACAAGGTGTATATAATCTACGTAAAAACCTAACAAAAAATATTAGTGAAAATTTGCTTCATATGCACTTTAATAAACAATGTGATTGCTTAGTGATCCGATTTAATCGCAGGCATAATGTCTACGTTCTCTACATCTTCTTGTAAACTACTTGAAGTTAGCCAGAAATCTAAACGTCGCTGAATCACTGTTTTTTTTGTCGCCACGAGAAAACGCCTCTCCTCTGGATTCCTAACTCTCCAGATTTCTATCAAGTCAAATGACAGGCGGATTTGTTCTATTATTTTGACGGATTCTTTTAATTTAGGGTTTCCTACGCCATCAAACTCAGGATCCAAAATTACATTGAAATCTCCTCCAATGATTATATTACAGTCAGCTATAATTAGACTATCAAGCATAGTTTGAATCTCCTGGAAAAAGAAGCACTGCTCGCTGGTTTTATTTGGAGCATAAATATTAACAAAAACAAACCGCTGCTCCTGCAAATTGCCCGTTATACCGGCCTTGCTTATCATGTATACATGATTTCAATTCAAAATTAAGCCTTTCTTTAACAAGAATCAAGACACCTCTACTATGCTCAGAGCCGTGAGCAAAGTAAAGATCTCCTTTCTACTGGGTTTTCCATATATTTTCAACATCTGGCGAACTGCAAGTTTCTTGCAAAAAAACCATGTTGGCCTTATTTTTGGACAACCAGTGAAACAGCGCCTTTCGCTTCTCAAGAGTTCGAATTCCCCGAGCATTAAGTGATAAAAATCCAAAATTTACATTGTGCTTTGTGAATTAGACAAATTAAATACAAAAGTATAACCTTTTACATTGTTCCTTTGTGCGAGAAAACAATGTGAAGGGATTATGTGTGACTAAATTTAGAATGTGGTGATAAAGCCTCCCGAAAAATAACAACTGGACAATGACAAAAATTAACAGTATTGAAAACACACATAAAACAAACAGTACGTTACACAATAATATGAAAAGAAGTATTAAAATAGTAGCCAGCGTAAGCTGTTAATTAAGCTACCAACAGACAAGGTCGTGCAAATAGAATGGTAAATACAGACAGCATAAATTAACTTTGCGGCTTCATTACATTACAAAATGGGACGAGAATCAACATAGTCTGAATGGCAAGTCTAAGCAGAAAATAATCTGCCATCGATAAACAGCTTATCGGGCTCGGCCCTACTAAAATAGGCCGACTTGCCCGCCTTCTTTGCAGCAAAAAACTTAGGCAGCACCTTCTTCCTTCGATCAACGATTTCTTTAGGCAAGTCCGCAGATATTTCAAAATTCTTACCTTTCAATTTCCTAGCGTTGCTCATGACCCTTTCACAATCCGGATATCAAAGAAAACGTGTGATGATCTGTCGAGGTTTGGGCACCCGCTGGTCAAAGGGACCAATTCTGTGAACTCTCTGAAATTCTATATCGCTGGCGTCATCAATGTAAAGCTCTGACTGCAAGAAATCTATCATCACTTGCCACGTGTCTTCTGCACCTTCAGGGTCTTCTTCAATACCATAAAAACGAAGTTTTTCCCTCCTTTGGTAAACTCCCATGTAGAGAACCTCTTGTCTGAGAGCGGTGCAGTCCGTATTCTTTAGCCCTTCAACCTCGCTATTGAGGAATGCCAATCCTCTGTCGAGCTCTTTGATAGACTTCATTGCATTTCTTGTTGTCACCTCCAGAGTTTCCACTTTCGTAATTAGCGCATTCATTTTAGCTTCCACGTTTTTGACATAGCTTTCAAAGTT
>BLFK01000447.1:14550-22050 GCA_014634185.1 Astreopora myriophthalma | reverse complement strand
GGATGCGCATTTTTTCCCATCTTCGTCTAAATGCATTCATCATGTACCAGCAGTGCTATGTTCAATGGAACAGTGGCCCAGTAGAGGAGGATGTAACCCCAATGATGGATCAGAAGGCCTTCACTTCCAGTCTTGTGAAATCCCTTTGCGGAAATCACACCTCCAGGAAACAGAGGGGCCGCCCTTCACTGTCTCCCTCCTCCTTGTTACTTCGTACCTCAGGCCATGAATCAGTCAATATGGTGAAAGCTGGAAATCTGAAGAGAGGAAGATGTGCTGAGTGCTGCATTGGCAAAAACAGGAGAAGAGCGAGAGTGGAGACAGTCTATGGCTGCCTACAATGCAATGTGCCATTGACAAATGCCACGACCTTTTCCACAGTAGGCTAACATTGCCAAATTACCAAATTAGCAAATTAGAAAATTAGCAGAGGTAGACCACAAAAGTGTGATTGAAGCATTTCTTTGGCATAAATGTAAATGCCTCTCACCAAAGGATTACCTCATGTCATTGAAAAAAGTAACATTTATATTTCACTTTGTTACGCAATAAGTGTTTATATTTTTCTTCATATTTTACAGGTTTCTTATCATTATTTATCAAAACACCCTAGATTTTTTATAATATCGTTTATTTACATTGCTATCAACTATACTGAAACAATTCTGATTATTAGGTGCAGAACAATGTGAACATATACTGAAAAATGGCTCTTTCTTCCTGATTTGGCAGCCATTTTTAATATTTAACAGGAAATTTTAATAATTAACTGAAATAAAAATAGTATATTCACAATTCTCAATCATTGCACTTTTCAAAAATGTATGGTTATCTATACCTAGCGGTACAGACACAGCCTATATTTGCTGTTTTGTGAACATGTGTCATTTTGTTAAAAATTTTCCCAGAAAATTTGGGGGTCAAAGGGTTAAGATTTTGTAAGTTATGCAAGAGCCACTCGAAGGCATCTCTTTCAACTTTGACTTTATTTGCTTATTCACTTATGCAATTTCTCTATGTTATGTTGAAAACGCTCGCTGTATCAATAAACAAGATGCCCGCCCTGATGCTGTGTTCGTGTTTATTTAAGATTAGTTACAAAATATTTTATAATCATTTCAGGGTGATTAGACCATTTTACATGGTTTGGGAGTTTCTGTTTTGGTTATTTTGAGTTAACTTGGACAAGAGGGTAACTGAACAAAAAAAAACAAAATATACATACGAGATAAGATTTAAAAAGAGGGTGGTAAAGGGTATTTTCGCGACTCGTGATTGGCCCTGTTTTTTTCCCATGAAATGTAGTAGCCATATAGTAGCCATGAAGCATGATTTTGCAAAATTATTTCCCGTGAAATGAGGAATAAATGTTTAATTCGCCGTGAACCGTGATTTTTATCATGTCTGTTATTTTCGACAACCGTTATTACGTAATAAATGATATTGCGTGACCGTGACAGGACCGTTGATCCCTGTTGCAACAACGTGGTTGGTCTGGTTTTCAATGACCTTTGGCCAGCCTTCATTTTCATCCTCTTGTCTATTTCGACCATAATGGCGGAATCGCATCAAGGCCGTGTCTGAGATGACCAAGATCCTCAACAAGGACAACAAGCTTGCATGGTTTTACCAAATGTGACTGCGTTAAAGTGCTACTGAAACGAAATTTTCGTATCTTAAATTTTTGCTCAGATTTGTACTTTTGAATATGCTGATCATCATGAGCTAATTTGTTTTGGCCAAAAAGAATGAGAAGATATCTTTTTTAACCATTCAAATCCTAAATTTTACACAAACCATGTCTGGGCCCTGGTACCAATGACGTCACTGGTTGTGTTCACTCCAGTAGCGTGGTTTATTACGCTCACGTTTGTTCGTATATTCGTTGTTGAAAAGAATAGCGCTAATATGCCACTGAGCACAGAACAAATACTTCACACTTAAGTATAGCGTTTGTGGGTTAGGGTCAAACAGGCGTTTGATAATACTATCTTCCAAAAGGCTTAGTTCACACCACGTCATTAGGACCCTCCGTTGGGAAAAACCTGACTACGCGAACTCGATTCTATAAATACCGCAATTTTAAAAAGACCCAGTTTGTTAGTTGGAATCTTTCGTTCGTTTTGTTATAACTTAGTTTTCTTTTAAGTTAGTTTTAAGAGATGTAAGCTATATCATCGAAACATTGTTGGCGACCCCGCCAGGACCGGATTTAAGAACCAGTTGCGGACATTCTAATTGGAGTGGATTATTCAATTCTGCATAAGTCAACAGTTGACCTAGAATGTTCAGACCCTAAGGGACCAGTAGCAAGGCTTGGACCACTCTGGTGGAGTTGCATAGGTTGTCCCAGTGGATCTAAGGGATTATCCCAAAAGAGAACAAGTTTTTTGTCCACGTTTTTTGTCCGTCCCCAAGTTCTTGAAGAGATCAATGCAAGTCTGAAAAAGCTATGGGAAGTAGAGAGCTCGGGAGCAAACGCTGCCAAACCAGAGGTTTTGTCAATCGAAGAGAAGAAAGCACTAAGCCAGGTGCAGAAGTCGTTTAAATTCGTGGATGGGAGATACGAAGTTGAGGTGCCGTGGAAGAATGAAAGACCCACGCTACCCAATAATTACACAATGGTACTTAAGCGTCTTGCAAACACAGAAGTAAAGCTGGCGAAGAATCCGGAAAATGGCAAAGGATTATCAAGATACAATTATATCGCACCTGCAACAAGGGTACATTCGAAAGGTGCCAGAGAGTGAATTTGAACAGTTACCCGGATGGCTTCTCCCTCATTTCCCAGTTTTTCGTCCAGCGAGAAGGACAACCAAAACGAGAATCGTCTTCGATGCGTCTGCTAAGCATAAAGGAGTTTCCCTTAACGATGAGATTCTGCCAGGACCAAAGCTTCAGAAAGACTTGGTGGACATCCTTCTCGGATTCAGACGAAATCCGGTAGCCCTCGTAGCAGACATCAGCCAAATGTACTTGAGGATCCGAATAGCCCTCCCTGATCGACGTTACTTCCGTTTCTTGTGGAGGGACTTAGATGTACAAAGAAAACCTCAGGTTTACGAGTTTGAGCGAATCGTGTTCGGCAAGAATTCCGCACCATTTGAAGCTCAATACACCATCCAAGAGCATGCTAGAAGAAATCAAAGCCAACTTCCCACTGCAGCGGAAACAGTTCTTGAATCTACATACATGGATGACTCCATGGACTCCACAATAGATGCAAAGAATGCTATTAAATTGTATCATCAGTTGTCTGAACTCTGGGCAAAGGCCGGCATGCATGCCCGCAAGTGGCTTAGTAACTTTACTAACGTTATGAAAGAAATTCCCCAAGTTGATCGCCTTACCGAAGTCGATTTCGATCATGAAGATCTACCATTAACTAAAGCTCTTGGAGTCGTGTGGGTTGCTCAAAGCGATGTCTTTACATTCAGAATTAAACCGCCTTCGGTCAATTTCGAATTCACGAAGAGGAACGTTTTGAGAAATGTAGCTACCCTGTTTGACCCGCTTGGTCTGGTGACGCCATTCACTATCAGAGCAAAGATTCTGCTTCAAGAAATGTGGACCTGCGGACTGGACTGGGACGAAGTAATAGGCAAAGATTAAGCAGAACGGGCTCAGCAGTGGTTTACAGAGTTGGAGGATTTGAAGCAAGTACAAGTACAGCGTTGTCTGAGAACAAACACAAGACCATCTGAAATGACCATTCACACGTTTGTGGATGCCTCTAAGGATGCGTTTGGCGCCATTTGCTATGCAAGAAATGTTTGTGAAGACGGAACCGTCGTGATCAGGTTCATTGCTTCCAAAACCAGGGTTGCTCCATTAGCGACGATGAGCATACCGAGATTAGAACTGTCGGCAGCTGTTATGGGACCAAGACTTACTCAGCCTGTGTCGAAAGTTCTACAAATCGCAATTAGCAGTGCTACCTTTTGGAGTGACAGTACCAACACACTCTGGTGGATTAGAGGAAACAGACGTTCCTTCAAACCCTTCGTTGCAAATCGCGTCGGAGAAATTCAAACGCTAACAGAACCTGTCCAATGGAGACGTGCCTACAAGCTTAAATCCAGCAGATTTTTGCACGAGAGGGTTAAATTCAAAGCGACTGGATGAAAATGAGTCCTGGTGGCAGGGACCATCTTTCTTGAAGGAGGAACAAGAGTTCTGGCCAAGAAACAAAGTAGTGAAGAAAAAAAAAGAGTTTCCGAGGAAACAGAATTTCCCAAAATCTTCGCCTTGACGTTGACTTTACCCCTTGAGAAGAACTGGCGACTGAACCCCAAGAGGTTCAATATGCTGCAATGACAAGGGGAAAGCCGATCTCAAAGTCAAGCAAGCTTGTTAAGCTCATGCCAAGAATCGACGAAGATGGCATAATTCGCTGTGATGGGAGATTGCGTTATGCAATGTTTCTACCGTAAGATTTCCGATTTCCCATCATTCTCCCACGTGGCCACTGGATCACAAAACTTGTTGTTAAACAACACCATGAAATGGGAAACCACGCAGCTGGAACGAATCACGCATTAGCTAATTTATCCACTCGCTTTTGGATCGTGTCGGCCGGAGAAGAAATCAGAGAATGGGAGAGCCAGTGTTACGGTTGCAAGAAACGAAAAGGAAAAGCCGCTACTCAGCTGATGGGTCCACTTCCAAAAGTACATCTTTGATTTTCACTTAGGGCATTCACGCAAACAGCAGTCGATTTCGGACCGTTCAAGGACAAGGGAAGAAACGGCTAAAACGATGGCTTTGTCTGTTTACCTGCCTGGCCTGTCGGGCAATTCATTGTGAAATGGCTTTTGGTCTGGACACAGACAGTTTCTTAAATGCTTTTGCGAGAATGGCCTATCGCAGAGGATTGCCTCAAGAAGTAGTTAGTGATCGTGGTACTAACTTTATTGGCGCAGACAGAGAACTCGGAGAACTCGTGGAAAAACTAGTCTAACATCTATTTTACGGGTTAAATGACTTCTAATTTAGCCACTTGCTACTTATGCTTATTCTACCAGTCTAACGAGGAATTTCACAAAGCGTTGGATCTTTCCGGCTATCCAACTCGTAATAAAGTAATAGATCCTGCTTTTTTTCCTCAAAAAGAATAGTGTCAGTGGAAAGTGCCGTCTCTACAAGTTGTTTTTTGATGCGATTTTGTTAGTGATTTTACTTGAAACAATTTAGCCTGAAAAGTATCGTACAGTGTTGCCGTTCGTTTTGATATTTCCAAAACTAAACTCAAACCACAAAAGTGGCTTTTGAAAAATGTCATGAGCACCTTATGTACTAAAAGTTTCTAATCATGCGGTCGAAACTTCCTCGTAACTTTAGATCAACTTAAATATCCATTACATTACCGAGGCCGGTTTTAACTGAGACAAAGACGTTTATCTGACAACGCCGATCAAAAAAATAAAATGTTACTGAGATACTAAGTGACCGTAGACCATATTATATGTATTATTTCTGATGTTTTATTTCATTTTCCAGCAAAACTTAATATATCCATGGGCAGTATACGACGTATACGTCTGTAAACAGACATGTTAACTTGTCAGCAGCACCCAAGGAGCAAATTGAGCAAAACAAACTTTTAGGGATATTTCTAGGTTCCTTGTATTGTTTAAAGTCTGTTTAAAGAGACAACTTTTGTATCTGTAAAGACTCTTTTAACTTTGACCATGTTATCTATGTTTTTATTTCAGTTATCTTTGGCTTAAAGTTTTTAAACCAGTTGGTTTTTAATTTTCCTTTGTATTCTTTAGCGTGCTTTGAAACAAAGGAGAATAAAATACAAACTGATTGGAAAAATTTCAACCCAAAACAAATTGTAAACTTTAACAATGGTAGGAATTTATTCATGTAAGGTATTAATTCCCAGTCAACAAATAAAATCACAACAATTACAAATACATGAATTTGGAAGCATGGTATTACCAATTCTGTTTTAAACATACAAAGATGTTAGAACAAATAATTCTTGCTGGGAAACTGTAGATAACAGGCTCAACCAGATGTAGCTGTGCACAAGATTTCACAGTCACTGTTGTTGTTTACCTGACAATTTCCATCGAAAAGCTTCGCAGAAGCAAACTTAATAAAATGTTCAAAGAAATAAGAAAGCAGTTTCTGCTTTAGTCCAGCCCAGAAAACAGGGTCAAAAAGTATACGTTGAACATAAATGCCTTTGCTGGTATACACAATAAAGTCACACCACCTTGCTCCCACAACCGCCATCTGCCCCTGGACTTAGGCATAGAAGGGGTGGTCCTCCTTTAATTTACACTCCGAAACAACTGTCTGTTCCATGGAGAACTTTGGATCTATGAAAGTATCAAGGGGTGTGACATGATACTTGGCGTATGTGCATTTTACTTCTGCTATCCCAAAGTAATCAGTACAGCCGAAGTCAACTACTCGTGCATCACGGGTAGCACCTAAAATTGGACATCCTTTTGATACCACAAGTCCACAGGGCAGTACCTTAACAGGTGTCCTTCTGTTGAGCACGAACTTCTCATACTCCATGAGAGCAACTGGTTCAAACTTTTTGCCACGTTCTAAATATTTAGAAGAAACTGGTGAGATTCATCAGTTGCTCAGCAAATGTAGCGTGGTTTCTTTGTTGTTTCCAAATCAAATTATATTGCGATGCTATAAATCTGAATTTTCTTTCTTCCTTCCATTTTGAGCATTTGGCTTGTTTCCTTGTTTGAGTTTCTAGTTCATTGATTTCATGTTCAACTAAAGTTACAGATTGTAAAACTTTCTGGTCATTCTCAGACAAATTATCACAAATTACCATGCTGTCAATGTCCCTTAGAGGAACCCTTGGATAATGCAAGGCATCATTATTTACTTGGTCGATTCTTGAAATGCAGTTAATAGATGCAGTGGCGTCAAAGTGTGATTCTGTTAGAGCAGCTTGATATGACAAGAAACTGCCAAACTTTGTTTCCACATGTCCAGCACTTTGCTTGATCAGTCTGTTCATTAGCCACCTGAATTAAAAGGCTGGAACAAGCGATGTTTGAAATGGAATGCACGATCGATGAAACTCAACAATATATTAGAAGAGATTGCTTGGAGATAACTGGCATTCCCGTGCTGCCAAATGACAGCCCAAAGCAGTTGGTTAAAGAATTGGGATCACTTATTGGAGTTAGATGATGACTGTATTTCGACCGCACATCGATTACCTGATACAAAGAAAATTAAGAACTGCATCATAGTAAAGTTTGTAAGAAGAGACAAAAGGCAGGAGGTCTTCAAGAAGAGAAAGAACCCCATAGGCAAAAAGTCAAGTAACTTACCGTCAGTACATGCAGAAATGGGAAAAAGTATTCTCAGGGAAGATAAGATCCATGTTAATGAATCACTTACAAGTTATCGGAAAAGATTATTTGGCCGGATCAACAAATTCAAACATGACAACAACTACAAGTTTTTATGGACTGCGAATGGTAAAATTCTCCTTAGAGAGACTGAATC
>BLFK01000446.1:94675-96779 GCA_014634185.1 Astreopora myriophthalma | reverse complement strand
TTTTAGATTTTGACACTTTTATGCACTCGTGGGGTAGACCAAGCATCATAAACAATTGTTTGATAATATATTTAACACTAATCAACCGTTTACGTCTATTATTAAGTTCATTACTAAGCTTATTAATCTCATTAAACATAGTATAAATCTGCTGTTTTTGTTTATAAGTTAATTGAATATTGTTTTCACTTGTTATAATATTCAATACATTTTCAATATGATACTTACGATTATAAACCGATTTGCGTCTTATCTTATACATATTATCATGAAAATCTATATACTCATTAACATAATCATAACCGTGAACTGAACCGCAACTTTAACAAACATTTATTCCCTGATCTTTAATCATTTGCATATTTTCGCAACACACACTAGCCGGACTTTTCACACGATCTACTATTTGTATATGACAAAATTCACACATGATATTTCCTATTACTTTCATATGTTCATGAATTTCTCTAGTACAAATCATTCTATATTATAATATGAGATTATATTTTTATATAAAACACAGTCTACTTACGATTGTCAAATGAAGTGTCTATTTTTCATTGTCCCTGAGGAGCTTGAAGATCTAGTACATTAGATGGAGCTTCAGGTGCTTGCATTAAGGCCATAACTGGTGAAGGAGCATTAGGATCGGGGTTTTTCGAATAGGGTGTTGCTTTCTCATGTCTCTCCCTCCGTCTCCTCATCTTGAACTTTTGTTTATTTTGTTGTTTTTCTGCATCTATACGTATCTTCCTCTGTATCTCATGTTCAAAGTAGCGGCGACTCTTCTCACTTCGTATAGCAATTCGACATTGTTGTATGGCTTCCTCAAATGTATTTAATGATGCTTCAGCGTTAGGAAGATTGCCCTTAGGAAGTCCGTCGAAAAATTCAACAAGGTTGATTAAAAGAGTTCTCTGTATATGTTGCAAAGTGTATTCTTTAGCATCAGCTATATTTTCACATGCACTTTGATATCGCTGTTCCAACTGTTTCAATGAATACGGCATGTTGATGATTGTAAATAGTGTTCACAAGGTAATACACAAATTAATATATGAACTTTAGTCTGCTTGACAGTTATGTAATGAAATTGTGAAGCTTCTGATTGGTTGAAATAATCATACGACTATCTCATGATATGACTCAACAAACTAAACGCGCTGACTCATCTTCCTGGGGGAACTCCCTCTTAAGACCTCCTGTGTTTCCGAGAAAGTCACGCTTGGTGATTTTTCTGAGAAAGTCACGCAATAAAAATATATAGTTTACAAAAATACGAAGCCAAAATACGAGCGCAAAATATGACCACAACCAAGTGAACACGCCTATATGACAGCAACCACGCGCCAACGCCCATATGATCACATCCACGCGCCTATCCCTATAGGTATTATAATACGAGCGTAAAATATTGGAAGCCATACGATGGAAAGTAGTTGTAGAGTTGGGTTGGTATGAGACCATTTTCAAAAATGGTCTCGTACCCCCAACTCTATAACTACTAGTGTACATCAAGTGAAGCAAGCGAAAACATCCGGGAACACAGATGTAAAACTAAACTGTATAAATTATATTAACATGCATAAATTAGCATCGTTACATTTACTTCGTTCTTCCAATGGCTTCGTTAATTGTTTATTACTGAATGTGAAGAGTCTTCGAAACAAGATTAATGACTTATCAGCTCTGCTATTGATGGACTCTTTTGACATTGTTGCCATGACTGAGACCTGGTTGAACGATGATTTTAGTGACTCAGAGCTACAGCTTGATGGCTACAATATTTTTCGTTTCGACAGAGCTAACCGGCGAGGAGGTGGAGTTCTGCTAGCAATTAACTCTCGTCTGTCTTGCAACCGCCGATATGATCTTGAAATTGAAGGTGTCGAGATGCTAGTTTGTGAAATTCATACTAGTGGCTCAAGATGTCTCATATTTTCAGTTTTCTACAGACCCCCAAATGCAGATGAGGTTTTCTTGGACGGGTTCAGGACCTTTCTACATAAATTCAATGACATTGGAATATCTGATCTAATTATCACTGGTGACTTTAATTTTCCTCACATTGATTGGTCGACCATCAGCCCGACAAACTTAGATT
>BLFK01000446.1:77175-82175 GCA_014634185.1 Astreopora myriophthalma | reverse complement strand
GGTTGGTTTTAGGACTACGCCAAGTTCGCCAGCAAGAGCTTTTAGATCGCGTGCACCTTTGGCCCTGAAGTGGTAGGTCTTCCATACCAGGTTTAGCACGTCATATACCTCCTCAACCAACTTGCAACTTCTCTGCATCTCAAGAAGAGCTAGTTCAAGCCTGTGAGGCAGACAGTGAAAGTATGGAATGTCTTTTCTAATGAGTGCAGTGACTCCACCCTTTCCCCCCACGTTTACACTTGCACCATCAGCCCCAAATGCTACGACCTTCTTTTCCCACTGAGTAACGTCTTCAAATGCGCTTACTACAGCTTCCTTCACACCTAAAAAGAGCAATAAAAGAGAGGAGTGAAAACGGGGTTTATCGAATACTTTTAGCGTCCTGTTTTCATTTGATTACATCTATTATAAAGTTTTATTAATAGAACAACAATGATGTACTAGGCCATTTCTTTCTACTGTATTTTATCTTCATTAGTGCGAACATAGTTGGTTTCTTATGGTTTCATATGCATGATTCTTACTACAAAATCGGATGGTTTTGACTATGGTAATATAAAATGCAAAGATAGTCATTATAGAAACTTACCCTCAGCGTGGCCATGTGCAACAGCTTTGTGTCCTACTATGCAGTTCACAGGAAGCCCATCTCTCGCAAAACTGCAAACTATGACTTCGTTCTCCACACCACTGAAATCAGCGCTTCCATCCGCCATTATGCTGAAAACGTTTTTTGAGGTTAACTCTTGGATAAGGTCTTCTTGAAGGCATGCAGACAAAAACGAAACGAATCCTGCGCAACTTTTCTCGTTTGCGTACGTAAAGTTAATGCTGACTCCATTTTTTCTCTGCAGTGAAAGCAACCCTTCAAATTTAGTGGTTTAGGGTAGTTCCTCTTTTGCTACGAAATATGCAGTGTTTAGTTTGATTTCCATTTCTTTGCGGTCTTGAGCCTGTATTTGTTTGTTTATCTTTGAGAAAATTTGGAAGATCTGACTTCAATTGTTTTTTGCTCTGCAAAGGAGCTCTCTCTGGCGCGGATGTGGCCATTGCTAGTAGCATGTTTTTTGATCGTGTCTTTTTTGAAACTAGTACAGCCTTTCAAAAAATCTGTTTTACCAGCTACACTTGGATGTTTACGGCATATGTCGCATGTCATCATGTTTTTATCAGCATTGAAATGTAGCCAAGGGAATTTATCTTTCCATTTGGGAATAAATCGCCGCTTTTGTTTATCTTTGTCTTGTTTGCTGTCATCAGGTCTTTCACAGCTTTTCGTAGGTTCCTGTTCACGTTGTGGCTTTGCTTTGTTGCCTTTGTGGCTGGATGCTGGGTGTGGTTAGAGGCTCATTGTTTTTTAAGGGCTTCCTCTCTTCATCAACACTGCTGGCAGAATTTGGCTATTTCTCTTTCTTCCTTTTTGAACTTTGTAAGCCAAAGTAGCCGTCAAGGGTGAGGGGTCTCTTTCTCTTGTTGGCTGGTTTCACTATTACGGTTTCTTGCTGATGCTTTTCAGGTTGAATTTCGTTCTCTTTCGCACTAGAAATACCGCCCTTACCAGTCGAATATAAGGGAACAAAATGATTTGGAGAATACCAAGCTCCGCTTCTGTTATATAGGTTCCCGTCTCTAGACCACAACACAAAGAGCGGTTCAACGATATTTCAAAGTGCATGAAGTCCCGTATCCAAGTTTGACAATTTGGATATGCAGAGAAAATGGGCCTGCCGGGCAAGAACCGTCGATAGCGCAGCAATGTGAAAAAAACCGCTCCATTCTTTACATTTAGTTGCAACCAGAGCTTCCGACCAAATTGCATCCTCTTTGCTCTTGTTGGTGTTGACATAAACCTTATCACTCTCCAGTCAGGCAAAGGGAAAACAGCTTGTCTTCTTGATGATCGGCCGAGGAAAATAAGGTTAATCTTGGGTGCTGTATGTAGAATTCAAAGTTCAGGAGGAGCTCAATAGCCACAAGCAAACGCAGAAGACTCATTTGTGTCTCCTCACCTACCAAGGCTAACAACACAGCATCAAAAAGGCAGTTTCCATCAGGGGATGTTCTAGTTGCTGCTATTTCTGGTTCCAGTGACATTGCCATTTTGGGACGTATACAAAACATGGACCCCAGGTCCATGGACCTCTTCGTGGACCCGGTCCATGGACTACGCCTGTGGACCACCCCTCATTTTGTAAATTCAATACGTTTTACAAGCAGGAAAATCTTTAGATGAAAGAGAGAAGTGATCCTCGCACTTAACTGGACAATTTAAGCAGGAAGCCAGGACTAAGAGCGAACAACTCCCGTACTAAGCCTAGGTCATGGCATTTTTACAGAGGATGTTACTAAAACGAGGAATGGGGAATGGGGAATGGGAAATTGAAGAATGGGAAATTGAAATGGGAAAATCGAAAATGGGAAAAAATTTTAAAAAATAGCCAATTGGATTGTAAAGAATAATTGTTGTTAATATGGAATATTTTTTCTCAGCGGTGATTACCCAAGCTTTTAAAGCGTTTTGCGCCAAAATTAAAAGGGGAATTCGCGATGATAAGTAGATTTCTGATGTCATTAAAAACCGGGATATTTTGTTTGAGTGTTCTATTACCCACAAAATTTCATTTTGGTGGAAAAATTTCGCGTTTTGCAGAAGTAAAGGTACGGTTTGTTTTGCCAGTTTTCTCCTCCAAGAAAAAAATCATGTTAAGGCCAATTTCTATCGGCTCGTTAACTAGTTATAGAGTTGTTATTTTCCGTTGTATAGTCGTGAAGCGAATTATCCTCGGGAAAAACTTCAGACAAGTGGCGGCGAAACGAATTTCCAGCTAACAAGGCTTAAAATTTCGCGGCCGACTGTCACTGTTTATCTTGCACCACACATCAAACAAGAACGTTCGGTACGAACAAAACCGAATAGGATTAATCTCATCTTTCAGCGTGTAATGCTCTGAACAAAACGTTTTGTACAAGTAAACCAGAAGCGTAACACATACGCGATAAGATCATAAACACAAGCTTCGCATCGATAATCTCGAGCCGGAGCGAAAATAAATTATCATAATTAAGAAAAACGCGGGAAAAGACACGACAAGTTGAGTAAGAGATAGAATAAATCGGTTAAGTAGTGGCAACGCTAAACCTTTGACATGAAATTAAAAAATAGTTATTTCATGTTCGTTTATAATTATTCTTAAATAAAATAAGATTTTCTAAGCTTAATTAAAGGTATTTCACGTTCATTTCGTTGCACCTTAGTGCGTCATCACTGCACTTGCCGGTTTCATTCAGTTTAGTGATCTTTCAAAGGACTTCTTGAATTTTCTGAATAACTCCGAATAACTCCGAACAACCGAGGAGTCCACATTTAGTACGCATGCCATTTTAGTTTTTGCTAGAAACAAAGTTTCTACTTATCATCGCGAATTCCTCTTTTAATTTTGGCGCAAAACTCTTTAAAAGCTTGGGTAATCACCGCTGAGAAAAAATATCCCATATTAACAACAATTATTCTTTACAATCCAATTGGCTATTTTTTAAATTTTGTTCCCATTTTCGATTTTCCCACTTCAATTTCCAATTCCCCATTCCCCATTCCCATTCCCCATTCCTCCTTTTAGTAACATCCTTTTTACAGACCATGAGTAGGAGCTTGCCTCTCCCATACGTACAAGCCCTATGAGTCAACCTTTGCGTGTATCTTTCTATTTTTAGAACTAACTCCTTTAGCAGGAGACTCACATTTGCATCAATTTGCATACATTGTTTTTGCTATTTTTGTCTTCGTTTGACAATAACTTTATTCCGATTGGCCACTTTAAACACTGCGTGCATAGCCGAAGAACTGGTAGCGTTCTAAAAGTAGAAAGATACGTGCAAAGGTTGACTCATAGGGCTTGTACGTATGGGAGAGGCAAGCTCCTGCTCATGGTCTGTAAAAATGCCATGACCTAGGCTTAGTATGGGAGTTGTTCGCTCTTAGTCCTGGCTTCCTGCTTAAATTGTCCAGTTAAGTGCGCGGATCACTCCTCTCTTTCATCTAAAGTTTTTCTGCTTGTAAAACGCATTGAATTTACAACATGAGGGGTGGTCCACAGGCGTCGTCCATGGACCGGGTCCACGATGGGGTCCATGGACCGGGTCCACAGGGGTGGTCCATGGACCTGGGGTCGGGCAACCCTAAAACCCAGAATCCGGAAACCGGAATCCAATAATACAGCAAAACAAAGTTCTTCAAATACGCAAAAGTTAAGTTGTACATTTATCGCACGCAAAAGTAAAAAGGTCAAAAAAGAATGGCTTCAAAGCACAACTCTTGAAAAAGGATCCCCGGTATTTCAATTCAATGTTCGTGCAACTGTTATTCCTTTTGAGGGCTATGTATATAGGAACCTTGAGTATCGTACGGCATAATTTGATTCTAAGCACCCGCAAAACGACTAAAGTGCGCTTGCTTGTAACTGCTACGTTGTTAAGTGATCTGCATGCAATTTGCCAGAGGTATAATTTGGCCTTCGTGCCTAGTAGATAGAGAACAAGTCAGAGAACGGGATGGAGTCTCTGTCATAACTGTACCTCGATGGTCGCGCTTTTTTTTTGGCCTTAATATGTTGCCATCATTTCGAGTGCATTTCTATTAATACCTAGTTAAGGGAGTAACTAGTACTTTTTTTTCCACCCTGTCCTGCCCAAAGTAGTCCAAATCCCCGGTACCAACGGTAGCGAGAAATGGTTCGTTTCTGTTCGCGTGGGCCTGGAAAGTGTTTTAAACAAACATGGAGGATCGAGACATAAAACAATGTCATGAAAAGGAAACCTTTTATTACAACCGTTTGAAGAATAACTCGTCTTGGGTTGTGCTCACTGGTAAGTTTCATTACAGTACTTAAGGTTTCTTAAAACAGCTTAACAACTCAACCAGCATCTTTAGCTATAAGTAAATATTACGAACTAAACTTAAGCTTACTGTTTTCTGAATTTTTCGTCCACTGGATTACAACTTA
>BLFK01000446.1:50996-72851 GCA_014634185.1 Astreopora myriophthalma | reverse complement strand
ATTTCAGATCAGATAACATGTCTGTCACACTCGCTGTTTTGTTGAAGTTTTGAAGGCAAAAACGAGCAGCTTTTCTTTGAACTCTCTCCAAGGTTGAAATATCTTTTTTGTAGTGTGGGTCCCCCGAGGCACTTGCGTACTCCAGTTTGGGTCGGACGATGCTGGTATAGGCTGTTTCGCGTACTTTCCTGGGGCAGTTCCAGAGATTTCTCTTGATCAACCCCAAGGATCGACTCGCCTTGCTTGAGATAGATGAGATATGTTCAGACCACTTTAATTTACTGTTAACAGTAATTCCAAGGTACGATGCAGAGTCTACTTGTTCAAGTTTGAACCCACAGAAAAAGTATGTTCGTTGAGGAGGTCTTTGCTTATTTGAAATGCAGATGATGTTGCACTTTGAAGGATTAAATTGCATCTGCCACTCATGTTGCCAAATTTCTAGTTTGTTAAGATCGTATTGCAGATTGTCGCAATCTGAGTCTTCAACCACCACTCCGTACAAAAGCGTGTCATCAGCAAACAGCTTGACTGTAGAGGTCAGACCGTTTGGCAGGTCATTATTGTATGTTAGAAACAACAACGGGCCTAGTACTGACCCTTGTGGTATGCCCGAGGTCACTGGGGAAGAGAGAGATGTTGCACCCTCGCAGGTGATGGTTTGGACCCTCTTAGTTAGAAAGGATTCCATCCAAGACAAAAGATTTCCATGGATACCGTAATGCTCCAGCTTCATTAGTAAGCGTTGATGTGGGACTTTATCAAAGGCTTTGGAAAAATCTAACGCAGCAGCATGAATAGATTTGTTTTCTTGTAGGGCACTTGCAATATCATGGATGGTAAGTATTAATTGGAGTTCTGTGGATCTTTTTTATCTGAAGCCATGCTGGCAGTCTGTTAGTACGTTATAATGTTCAAAATGTTTCATCACGTGGCTATGTACAATGTGTTCAAGAATTTTCGATGCTATGCAGGTTAGAGATATAGGTCTGTAGTTGGAAGGATCAGACCTTTTCCCTTTTTTAAAGACGCCACATTTGCCGATTTCCATCTACTGGGTACAGTTCCACTTTCAATAGAATCTTGGAAGATATTAGTTAGGATAGGAGCAATCTCAGCTGCATATTCTTTTAGAAACCACAGTGGGATGGCATCAGGTCCAGAAGCTTTATTAGTCTTCAATAGCGATAACTGCTTTGCAACTCCATTAGTGGTGATAGGCAGACTGTCAATGGCTGGTATTCTGTCGTATCCAATATCAGGGATGTTTGATAAGTCTTCTTGAGTAAAGACATTTGAGAATTGATTATTTAGGATGTCAGCTTTTGATTTGTTATCGCTAATTATGGAGCCATTTATTTCGAAATCTGCAATCCCAGGTTCTTCTTTTTTCAGCTGTTTAATGTATGACCAGAATCGCTTAGGGTTTTCTTCAATAGCCTCACCTAGATAATCTGAAATATATGCATTTCTCGCTTCTTTAAGCCTTTTATGCATTAGTTTTCTGGCTACACGGAGTGCTTTCCAATCATTTTGTTTTCCAGAAGTTTTTGCTTTGTTATAAAGCCTTTGTTTACGCCTGGCTAGACGTTTCAAAGAATGATTGAACCATGGTAGATTATATCTTGAGCTAGTCCACTTTGAGGGGATGCAAGAATCCATTATACGATAGATGTTATCTTCGTAGCAGAAAATCTTGCAAACTTTTCAAATCGCATCCTTTATGTTGTCCGCCATTGATTTGACGTGTGATTATGTGGAAAATGCGCAGGTTCATTGCGTGTTCCCTGTGAGAACCCCTGCGGGTTACTTCTGGAGATTAATGAGCCTAACTCTCATTGGCGGAGGATTTTATGTCACATAAATTGTTTGGCAGCTCGGTTTCGCAGAAACTATTTTTCAGGGGAGAGAAACGACTGCTGGAAATACGTCAGCGTTTGCAGGCTACCTGTGGTAAAAAAGAAAGCAAATAAAATGGCAGCTGCAGTTCTTCATTAAGTCCCCTTTTTATGCATGCCAGAGGAAGCCTTTGATGAACATTTTTGCTCTCTATACTTACAATCATACAACCTCACTTTGGGATGCAGAAGTACAGACCTGTACAAAATGGTCACTCACATCTGACACGATATTTCCACTTGTCAAAAAATCATCAAGATTATTCATAAATATGTTGTTGATTAAGGATGCAGAATTCCCATAAACTCGAGTAGATTTATTGATTGTGGGCAGAAAAGATAAACTTTGAGTAGTTTGCAGGAAAGTGTGACTAAAAGAACACGTTTCATGTTTGAACAGATCTCCATTAAAGTCCCCAGGGAAATAAATGGTTTTGTTACTGCGACTTGCCTATAGGCAATTCCACATATGATGCATTATTTCTTGAATGGGTGGTTGAGGAATAAATTTTCATATGATGGCGTTATGTGAAGACCTCTCGTCTTCCCTTCTTGCTGATCGCTTAGGTACACAATGTGACACTGGCACCAATGTTATTAAAGATTTTCACACAGAGGTTGGCGGTTGTCTTCGTAGTCTCATCTGGAAGCTCAGGTATACCTACGAGCTTCAGGTTGTACTGGTAGCTGTAAACCTCCAGGTTATTGATGGCTTGGGCTAAGTCGTTCACTTTCTTGGCGATAACACTGAAGTTGATAATTCCTTAAGTCATATTGACAGCTGACAAATTGAATGCTGTTTTCTACATCTCTCAAAGTTCTCGAGGTGTTAGTGTCCTGTAGGTCAGATTGTCGCTGCTGATTGTCAACTAGTGCCTTCCACTCTTTTGCTGACTCTTTGACTCTTTTTGCTCAGTGAAAACTTTGATATTCTCTTTCTTGTCGAGAAACTTGCAAACTCTGTGAAATAAGCTAAGATAGCGAGTGTAAATGCAACCCCAAACCAAATTGACCAGTAATTGTGTGTGCAACTTTTCATACTCTTGCATAAGCCTCATCAAGTTTCTTCACTTGTGTTTTGGAGGGCTCTTCTACGGCAGATAATGCCAGGGAAGTGTTGCTTTAACGCTTGTTGGTTATCAAATATGCAGTTTAAATGGGTCAGGCAAGTTAAAGGAAAAAAAGAAAGAAAAGTATTGTGCTTGACTTAAATTGAAGGGCTCCAGGCAATCCTTTTTTTCCTGAAATTTGTAGTGACTACACATAATTATGTGCTCCTGTAGTCAAAACAGCTGGGGAAATTACCTAAATAATGATTAGTACAGAATTTCTTTGATTTTTGCAATTTTTAATTATTGAATAATACATGTATTGGTAATGACAAACTGTTATTTCCAACCCCATGGGAGAGGTGACTGACAGGTTTTTGATACATGTGTGTTGCAGATCTAGTGCCGCTTAATACTTTGTGTATCAGTTAATTGATCTTTTGAGGCAACTACAAATGCTATCATTTAGTGCCATTATAGCACTTCTCTTGAATTTAGGGGCACTGATTACTGGTTGCAGGCATTATTTAATAGCAACTCAAAATGGAGATGATGAAAGTGTCTCAACTCTGGTTGAATCAGTGAATCAGGTAGTCTTTTAGTGAAGCTTTGCTCGTTGTTGGCATCAATATTTCACGCCTTGCCTTCTGAAACAAAAGAAAAATTCCTGTTTGTCTTCGCCTTGTACCCCTTAAATGCTTCCCCGTGTGTCAGGAATCCTGCTTGGCCTTGGAATTCCAAGATGCCAGCTGTTCTATGGGTTTTATGTTTTTTTCTTTTCAGAAACGTTGGGTGATCACCTGAAAGCACAACAATCTGGGCCTGCCTGAAGGTTTTCCCCCCTGCCAAACTGGTGAACAGTTTATAACAAACCTACGGTGTGTACATGCTCAAATTATTCATGTGGTTACTTGACAATAAATTATTCATATTATAAGACACGAGAAAATATCCAGGGAAGTTGACAGAAACAACTTGGACTTTTCAAATGGTATAGTTTGTTATTGATACTTATTTCAGTGCAAGTCTTGCATCCAATCAAGTTTGATGACCTGTGTAAATGGCAGGATATGAACCTTGGTAACTTTCCCTGAATATCTTTATAAGCTTAAATTTCATTGACTATTTGAAACAAAGAATCTTTGACAGCAATATGGAATGTACAGTGTTGCCAAGAAATATTGTAGTTTTTTGTTCACAAAAATTGTACATCAAAGGGACTTGCATGCCACCTTGTATCTGTTAATAAATGGGTTTGATTCAAAGGAACTTTGAATGCATGTCTTACATTGTAAATGGACAGTCTGGTAATGGTAATAAACCTGTTGACTGACAATGACATGCAGAATTGTGTAATAATCTTACATAGAACTTGGACAAAATTAATATGCTTGAATCCCTCCCATTTTGCCATGCAAAAGGTGCTCCTATATAATTGTAAAAAAAAATCAATTTTTTCTTCAGATTTATAAACTATAAAACTATAAAAATACATTTGTAAAGTGCTTAAACTATAAATATTCTAAAGTGCTATTAATAATCATATCAATTCTATAATAACAACCAAAATGAAAATGTGTACAACCACAAATCTGTGCTAATTTTTCAGTATTCTTAATTTTTCATTATTCTGACAATTGCTTACCAAACAGACTCAAAGTTATTTTTCTATCCTTGGTTTGCATACGACCAGCCATCATCTTCTACGTTCACAATAGAAGACTTAGTAACCGTGTGTAACGGATCAAAAATTCCAAACTTCAATTCTCCTTACTTCTGTTTGGTTAGTTTATCCAGAACCATTCTCACTCAGTGTATAAAAGCTGCACATTCACGAGCCCTAACCACAACTGCTCGACAGGTTAACAAAGGAATGCAACCGGGATTTATTTCTCAAACCTAAGCAAGGTCTTTTACTCGAAATCCGTGACTTACAGCATGTATTATTTTGCAAGCGAAAACTGCTAACTACAAAATGATAATTACACGTGTTTAGTTGGCACCTATTGTCTTGCAAATAAACGACTAACAAAAGAATGGATCGAAATCCCTGACTTCCCATTGGTCCATTTTTTGTTGCGCGTCATTCCAGACCTATATAAAGAGCAGTCCGAAGTAACTTTGGTCAAACTCCCGCTCGCAACCACTCGAGCAACAGCAAAAAGCAACTGACGGAGGAAGCCACCTAAGTTTCCGAAACCGGTCTTGCTGAAACAAAAGAGGTCTTATCGGAACTCTATGACCACTCCAAACGACAATCTAGTTGCCGCCATTCTCGGCGATACGAGAGACAGCCAAACACCAGCAATCTCTCCAATCAAGTTTCCAACTAAAAGAGCCAGTTCTGGCTCAGAGGAAGAAATTCCAGCTTCCCAGCCGCCCCCCAAGTATCCATGGACCACAGAGGGTTTCAGCTCACTATGGAACAGAATCACCTACCTGGAGACGAGATGCGCAAAATTTAAGAGATCGCTCTGTGTCCTGAAAGAACATGTCAGCAAAAGTTCCCGCCCTGTTGGTCTCCAGTACCGGCCCAGACCGCACCTCAGACCAGACCAGAACTTCAACACTGACTTGCGAAAGATCTGCGTACGAGCAGAACAGGACCTCCTCCAGCTCATGATCCAACAGCAGGAAAAGAACGTTAATACAGGCACTGAGGCCATCGATGCCCTCAAGCAGAAATTAACGACTATGATTCCTGACCAAGCCAAACGTGAGCAAGCAGAGAAAAGAATCCTGTCAGCTACGAGCAGAGCCAAGTTCAGAGCTTCTAAACATGGACGTGCCAACAAACAGCAGAACAAGGCTAATGACATTAATGACTTGATAGCCAAAATCAGCAAACTTGCAACTCCTGTAAATGCTTTTTCCGAACGTGAAAATAAAAAAGAAAGTTGCATTGTAACAAAACTTGATTTTCAAACACATTACAAGCCTACAGAAACGTTTCAATATATGCACTTCTCTTCAAGTCACCCTCTCAGTGCTAAGAAGGTTTTTATTAGAGGAGAAACTTTGTGTTTACTGAGAACAAACTTGGTTAAAGAAACTTTCGAGTTATGAAAGCTAGAATTTCTAACTCGTTTACTGGAGCGAGGCTGCCCTAGTGAACTTGCCGAAAATATTTTAGCGGAAGTAAAATTCTCATCACGAAACGAGGCTCCACAAAACAACACAAAAACATCCAGAAATGTTTTGCCTTTCATCACGACTTTCAACCCACCTGCGCCAAACCTAAAAAGGGTTCTTATGAAACATTGGCACCTTATAACTGAGAGCAATAGACTCAGTCAAATACATTCTGAACCTCCAATTGTCGCCTACAGGAAGGGCAAGTCTCTCAAAGAACTTTTGGTCAGAGCTAAAATTCCTTCGCACATTTAACACCAACACTGGAGTTATAAACGGTAAGGGTCAAGTGAAAATATCACAAAACAATAAATTTTGGATAGTAATTAAGTCCACAATTATTTAACCGTAGTTATTTAGTTAGTAAAACAGTTTTCACTTTAATCCTTATTATTCTTACTTTTCTACTTAAAATAACCTGTGAAAAATGATTGTGGAAAAAAAAAATTGGATTGTCCAAACTCTTTGCCAATTGTTTAAGTTCAGCTTCTCTTTAATTTACTTTTACCCTTTAGTAGAGATTGCTGTTTAGTCTATTACATTTATATCTTTTGTAAATAGGCAAAATAAGTTAAATAAAGTTAATTTAAAGTTAAAAAACAAACAACAAACAAACAAATCTGTGCTAAAAACATTAACTGCCATATGCTTTCCTGAAAAGGAAAGTCTTCAGCTGGCTTTTGAAAGTCTCTACTGATGCTGCTCTGCAAATGTCAGTGGAAGCTCATTCCACAGGGAGGGTCCTGCTTTGGCAAAGGCTCAATCACCGAGGATTTTAAACATTGTCCTGGCAACCACAAGCAAATCCAGACTGTCAGAGCGTAGGCTGTATCGACCCACAGGCTTGGCTTTTAAAAGGCAATACATGTAAGATGGTGCTTTTACATGCAGGGCCTTTTACACCAGGAGCAATATCTTAAACATCACCCAGTAACAAACTGGAAGCCAGTGTAGTCTTCTCAGGACGGGAGTGATATGGTTGAATTTAGGGACCAAGCAGATGACACGTGCCGCTGCATTGAGAACCCTTTGTAAACGGTCATATTGGTACTGTGGAAAACGATAGAGTCGTGAGTTACAGTAATCGATATGCGAGGCAACAAAAGAATGCACCAAAATCTTTGTTGGTTCTTCTGAAAGGAATTTCTTGATCTGCTGGATGTTGTAAAGGCTATGGAATGCTTTACTACACACTTTCGCAATGTGAGAGTTCATTGACATATGAGAATCAAACCATGCTCCAAGGTTGTGCACCACCTTAACGGGTTTGACTGCAGCTGCCAACTGTAATCGATACGAATCTTGGACATGTGCTGACGGGATCCTATGACTACAATCTTGGTCTTGGTGTCATTTATCAGAAGACGGTTAGAGAGCATTCAAGCACAGACATCAGCAAAACAGTTTGCAACTGTTCATCAATTATCTGATCCTTCAAAGGCTTAATCTAGAGAAGGTTGTTTAACTCTAATCTAGAGAATAACTCTTTAATCTAGAGAAGGTTGTTTAACTGGAATTTACCTTTTAACAGCCCACCATTATTAACTGAAAAATCTTCTGAGAGCTGAACTGAAGATGATATGACGTCACGTGCTCACTAGATTTTAGGAATGTAGTGTTTGTATATGCAGCTCATTTAGTACGTAGCATGTATGAGTTTTGGGCTTTTGAACTCTCAAGCGCATGCTTTGGATACTTAATAAGCAGCATTCACATACTACAATTATTTTGAACCATTGAAAGTGTGTGTCATTTTTCTCCTCATTCCTGCTCTCTGAGGCCGTACTGGTCAGTTTTGAACTAGATGAATGGTAGATTGTTAAATCAAAAGATTACACCCAAAGTAAATAGTCTTCTGCTCAAAATTAAGGCTTCAAAGTATGCCAGTCAAGTGTTTAGCTGGCACAATGTTGAAATTTGAAGTTAACCCATGTTTTTACCCAAAGGGTGAACTTCACTGAGTTTTGCCAATTTTCGTTTGAGAAAGTACAGTCTTCTGAGAGTATGTCAGTCAGTTAAATTATAAAATGTCTGGAGGGAGGTTTATAACTTAAATATATGTTTCATGTTTTTCTTTTTTAGAGAGATTGGTCTATAATACAGGGGGGTATAATATGACTGGTTTGAATGTACAAAATTGGGCAGGTTGAATAATTCTACACATGATTAGGGCAAACATCATCACTAACAAGCCCTTCAGCTGTAGTTGGATTCACAAATCGGTTAATGTAAGATTACAAAGAAGTGCCCAAAATGGGACTTCAATTAATTGTCTTAACTGTTTGCTGCTGACACTGAGGGTGTGATGGACCACCATTCACTCTGTTTTTGAGCAGCAGTATTTCCAATTCCAATTTTCTTGAGAACCAGTTTTCCTTGCTTTAAATGCAAAGCTTTGTACTGCTCTTGCTGTGTCTCCTTGTGTGACCGTGCTTAAATGTACTGATAGCTGCTATATTGGGCATCACTTTTGGCCGAAGCCTGTTATCATCATAACACCTGCAAATCCTGCACATTCCTGTACTTTTCCTGGTACCAAACCATTGTCATCCTGCTGTGACACTTCTTCATCTTCTATACTCAAAACAGGTTTGTTATGCTCTGTGTCATATTTTCAGACTTCAGGTTGGTCAATTATAGTACTGCCTTATACCTCCAAAATTACTACTGAAGTTAATGGCATGTTTGCAAGTAAACTAATTTTCATGCATTGTGCTGATTGCCATGCTCATCTGTTCAACAAACTCGATATCAGAGCTTCGCTTTGTTCAGATTTAGCTTTTATAGCATACTCAGTGGGTTTTCTTGGTTACAAACAGGTATTTCATGGATAAAGATGTTTAATTTCATTGGTACATTCAGCAAGTATTCCCTCATAGGCAGCCTATAAAACTCTGAATGAACGTGTCTGACTCAAATATGCAATCCAACATCTTTGGCACACAGATATAGCAAATTTCTTGGCATTTGGCAATGCCTAGTCGACCACTCTGGATAATGAGGGCGGCTTTTCATGTGAATTTAACAATGAAGTCTTAAGTTTAAATATAGAAATAAAGCCATTCAACTTAAGGTAAATTGTAAATCACTCGACAAGTCAAATGTGAGCATACTACACCTCATTAATACATTTCCTGGCAGATCACACCCTGTAACTACCTTACAAAAGAATTGGTTGACTGCTATATTCATGCATTAACTAATAATTGAGGTAATTGTTTTTTAACAACAAGCAGTGTCACGGTGATGGTGTGTGTGACTCATGAGCTTGTGCCTGTGTGTTCTGTTTAATTTTTCTTTTACATATTTAACTCGGAAACAACTGCCTTCTATGTATATTGACTGGTTGTGCAGTTCAATTTCTCCTTGTATTCTGACAAGGTTCAACACATTGAAACAATGATATGAAATGCTGAATCTATTTAAGTTAAGCTTTCACCTTACAGTAAAGTACGAACTTGTGAAGCTTACCATGGACAGTCTCAAAGCCTCTCAGACCAGCGAAGGATGGTGTATTCTGAAAAATGCTGAATAATTTGTGTGGTTATTGAGGATGGTGCTTTCAGTGCTGGACCACTTCTTGCTTTTTTTTTTTTAAAAGCCTGCCACTTCCTCTGTTAAAATGGCAACTTTTTGTAGCACTAATTTGTGCTTCCTCACCTTTTTTGCATATTATTTCACGAGAAGCCATTTCTGTGTTAATGTCAAAACAAATGAAGGGTCTCATGGGATGCTTACCTTGGGGTACAGGATGTAACGTGAGGTTAACTAACTGATCCAATGTCAGTTAGTTAACCTGGACCATTTGAACAACGGTCCTTTAACAAGAACTAACAACGGTTCTGTTAAAAATTTACCCTTGGTTTAGCTCTGCTTGGTATAGCTCTAACTGAATGTTAATTTAACCCTCTGTTGAACAAGGGGGCCCCTTGGTGTTGACTCTGGTGCTGAAGATGTGAGATGTCTAGCAGATATCTGAAAGCACCACTTGTAGAGGGAGGGCACCTTGGAATGAGATCTGCACTTTTTTAACACTCTTGGAGTACTTCCAGTCTCATGTCCTGCAAAGTTGTTTCTTTTGGCGGTGGCTACAGGTGTTTCTGTTTGGGAAATATTTCCACTCATCAGGTCAACAACAAATTCCTGATGGTCTTTGTTGTCAGTAGAGACTGCTAGGGTATGGCAACCAACTTTCTGCGACTTAAAATGCATGCATTATGAGTCTTGTATTTGTGCGTGCCAACTGCTGAAAGTAATGGGCTTGTGTCCCAGTCACTAGACCTGAGAATCCAAGACAGGTATTTCTTGCCACCTTTGATTTAAGGGTAGCAAGTTCACTTGAAGGAACTATACTGACAATAGACTAATGGCCTCTTTGTGCAGAAAGGAGGGGGGTAGATCTGACTCTTTAGAAAGTTACTTCCTTTCCTGATGTTCAAGTCCTGCAGTAGTCAGCACCTGCAGCAAACTCAACAAATTCCTCCATGACTATGTGCAAGCCAGGTGTACCACAAAATGCTCTTGAAATGTCATGTCTTGTTATGAAGCTCTTTGTTGTGACTGACAAAATTAATGTATTCATGTAGTCATTCTTTCCAAATTTATACCATTTCTTGATCACCACGTTAATGCTTGTTAATGCTGCATTGTTGTCAAAAAGGTCTTTGCATCGTTTATGCCAACCTCACCAAGTGCTTAAAATCTCCCATGATTGTCAACAACGTGTTCTTTGTTTCACAGAAAATACTTGGACACTTCTGGCTACCGAGCATCTCCTTGCCTCTGGCATCCCTTGGCCTCCTCTTTATCCCATTTAAAGAATGCTTTTGAGAGGAGGTCATACTCATGCTGACTCTTGTAGTGGACCAATCATTCATGTCACTGACCTTCAAACACATCTGGAACATCTCTCCTAAAGAATTTGTCTGGCAAATTGACTCCAGATGTGCAATATTCTTTACTATGTGAGTTCTGCAGATGAAGCCCAGAGCAAAGGGAAATTCAAGTTCAAGAGCATTTGGCATTGGAGGTGCAGCATGTGTTCCATAAGCCTTTTTTACAGGGTGCTCTCTCATGGTGGTTTTTAGAAATGCCCTGTATATGAAAGTTACTAGCAAATAAAGATGCGTGAGCACGAAACTCGGAGTAACAGAGAATCTTGTCTCTTTGTTATATCTTCTTGACTGGATACGTATGTACTAAAAACTTGTATACCAGTAAATACAATATATTAGAAACAAAATTTAAAAAGATAAAAAGGAATGAAGACATAATGTATAATAAAAGAAGAAATTGAAGTGGGAAAGGAGATTAGTCTGGCATCAGTGTCAAATGTTGAATGATGAATGGGTGCTGCAATCAAGAATTACTTCTGCATTGTTTGGTAGGATCTAATGCAATGTTGTCTTTATTCCCTAAACAAGGTGACCATAACCAAACAGTGGTAACACCAGACCACTGTAGAAAAGAAGCTGTGTCTAGGTGGTTGTAAAGGCTTGATTCTCTTCAACAGCTCAAGCCATTAATTTTGTTGATGTTTGAACAGAGGTTGTTCACCTATTCAGAAACTTTCAACATTCTCAACTGTACTGCTGCTAACTGGGCTTGCAGCTGATGCTTGATTTCAGGACAGTGGGCTGTTATTTTTGGAACAGTGGTAAGTTGCCTGTCCTTCTTCATGCAAAGCATAACCAGACCCAAGATTACTTGTTCTTTGCCACCTTGTTTATTTTGAAGTTGCAGATGCCTGTATGTAGTTATAACTACATATAAGGCTGTGGTGTAGCGGTGCCTGATCACCTGAGGTATAACTCGAAGTCTGGTGTACAGTGAAGAAAAGGAACAGTGATAGTTCACTCACTTTGGTTTGTTTTTGTTAAGTGTATATTAGAAATATTCAATCCCAAAACAGTGAGAACAGCTGCACAATCTTTGACCTGTAATGTGTAACATGATCTTCTGTATCATGTATCATATAATGTGATCTTCTGTTTTGCATGTGACAAGCAGTGCATGCCTCAAATCTGTGCCATTTGTCAAGGCTAGAATATTTTCCATTCAAATGTTGTCTTTATGGTTGTAATGTCGGAACATTCATTGAAAGGCTGACAGCTTCGAACGTCAAGCTTGCTATGAAAGACTCCTTATTTATGCAATTTTTTTTGTGGTTTTCATTTGGCTTGCTTTGTTTTCTTTGCACAAGATAGCAAAAACACCAAGCATCCACAGAAAAGAATTGGAAATTTGTTTTTTGTAAATTTGTTTTTTGTTACAAAGTTAGTTCTATTTTGGGTATTCACTGACATAGTTTACTGTAGTCAGAGAAAATGAATAATCTGTGAAATGAAAAGTTTTGAAACTACGTGGAAGGTTGCATTATTTTTCTGCATGCTAATGTATGGGTTTTCTGAAATTCATACAGATCTGAAACGATTAATTTCAACACAGAGCTCAGATAAACTGCCCATCTACAACAAACTACACTTTTAACAGGAAGCTTCATGGCTTTTAATATCTTAAGTTCTAGTGCACATTTTAAGAATACTTTATTAACATTGTTGAAAAGCTAACTTTTGTACTTTTGTTCTCCAAAAAGGAGAAAATATACTTAACTGTTCATTAAAAAAACTGTTGTCTTATTTGTTAGTTAGTTATTGAAAATTAATTAATTAATTGATCAGTCAATTATTTTGGGTGACTGATTTGTAGCTGTGGGCACCCTGGTTGAGGGAGTTGAGAGCCCAAAGGCTTCCCTGAAATTTTTCTTAGGGCACAGCCTTGAGGGTCATTGCAGTAGAAATTTTGTGAGTCCTTTATTTGGTTATCATAAAGCAAAAGAACGATGCAGCAGTGATGGGATCAGCTTTTGACTGCTTTTGGCTCTTTGAGTTCAGGTATCTTTCTTATTGCTCTCTAGTCATTACGAGGTAATGAGGAAGCAAAATCTGGAAACATATGACTCTGTACTCCAAGTTTGAATTTCAACCTACGGACCTCGGCTAAAAGTCGTGATGTGTTTGCTTACTTGATTCTTTCTTTTTTCATCTGCGATCATATTCTTTTTATTTTTTATTTTTTTATTTTATTAGCTTCGCCAAGGCATATGCCTTTGGCAGGGTTACCACAACAGCGTGAAGCCAATTACTGCGGGCCCATACAAGGTCAGACCACAACACCGGGTACAGCCTTGCCCTTTCTGTTTGGGAAGCTCTGCTTTGCCTCCAGCACTGGCATCTTTGATAATACCTCCAGCCTTTTCTCTTGCTCCTGTTGAGTGTGTGGTTCGTGTTGTCTCTTTACACGTTTCTCTTCAGGCTTCGCTTGCACTCATTTGTGGAGATTATTCTGGCTTGAATCTGGAATGTCAAAAACTTGCTAGTTTCAAACGATACATATATTACCAAATGTTGAAGGTCCTGGCCCTGGGGGCCGTTAAAAAAACTTCTTCACTGTTGGCTTGGACAAACAAAGAACAAAATTTAGCAGAAATGGACAGATCAGGCAATTTTAGTGATCATATGTTACGTTAAGATGCCATACTTAACAGCAGTTCAGAAATCGTATTTGCCAATTCAAAATGGTAGTGTTGCCACATGGCACTCAAAACTATTATTGCATTTGCATGTGGTAATTCCCCATCTTTGCCGATCTTTTTTACCGTGGTGGGACAAAAATGCAAGCGAGGCAAAGACAAAATCAAAAGCAACCAAATGCAGCAGTTGATTAACTGTGGAAATGTTTCACAAAAAAGACAGTGGTCAACATTGCTGTTGTTGCTGCATTGCTTGGCTTTAACACTTTTAAGGCCCAGTTCAAACGTCGAACTTCTCATGTGCCAAATCTAATACCTATTTGGGTCGACTCAGATGAATTAAATTCGATGTTGATTCAGACGTCACATTTAAATGTGTCAAATTAAATGTGAGGTTAAAAAAAGTCAAACATGGCGGATGCTGAGACGAACAACTTGCATTCTCGATCACTTTAACTTATGTATTTGCTTGGTAGAATCCGAAGAGGTCATTGTACCCTGCAAACGGCCATGACACTTGCTGTCAAAAAGAAGGCACTTGTTAAACATTTCTCTCCTTCTGTTGTTGCTAACGCTAATTAAGTAAAATGATGTCGTAACACCTATGCGCTCCTGTCGACGATTGACGAGGAATAATGGGTGGTGGGCAACAGTTTGGAACAACTACTCGGATGCAAGATTTAAGAAAACATTCAGAGTAACAAGAGCAGCATTCTTATATATTTTGAGCCGTATCAGACATTGTCTGGAAAGACAAACCATGACGGAAGAGCCAATATCCCCAGAACTGAGACTTGCCCTTCGCTTATGTAGGTTGGGTCGAGGTGACTACTATTATGCCATTGCTGAAATGTCAGGACTTGGGGTTTCAAGCGTCTGTACTATAGTTCAAGAGGTTTCACAGGCTTTAGTTGACTGTATGTGGAGCGAGAGTATTTCACACCACATGCCAAAATCGGAGAAAGATTTTAAGAACAAAATAGTTGATATGGAAGAACTGTGGCAATTTCGATGCTGCTGGGCAGCCATTGATGGATGCCACATTCCAATGAAGTGCCCCCCTGGTGGACTTGAGTCTTGCAAAGAATATCGCAATTTTAAGAACTTTTACTCTATCGTTTTAACGGCCTTGGTGGACTCCCACTATAGATTTGTGTGGGCAAGTTGTGGCTTTCGGGGTAATTCACATGATGCCTTGGTATTCAAGTCAACAGATTTATGGAGAAGAATTCAAGAAGGTTACATACCACAGGTGGGAAAGTCCATAGATGATGTAATTGTTCCACCAGTTATTGTAGGGGACTCTTCATTTCCCCTGTGTACATGGCTCATGAAGCCATTCACTAATGCTACTCTATCTCCAGGGCAAAGAAACTTTACCAGTAGTTATAGGCTAAGCAGGGCACAAATGGTGACTTAGGGTGCTTACAGCCAGTTGAAAGGAAGGTGGAGGGTTTTACTGAGAAAGTGTGAAAGCTCCAGAGATCAGGTGTGCACAGCAACTCTAGCTTGTGTAGTCCTACATAATATCTGTATCAACTGAGGGGACTCTATTTCAAAGAAGGTTGATCTGACAGTCGACCCAAACACGCAAGAGACCTCGTGAGGAAATCAGGAAGTTGCTACAAATGAGGGACTGTTCAAATGCAAGAGACACTTCCACTGAGGCAGAAAAGGTGAGGGATGCTCTGTGCAAGATGCTTTGGTTGGAGAAGAATAGTGGAGAAGTCTCCTAACTTTATTATTATACATGTTGCAGAGTATTAAATTCTGATAAAACATGGATGTCATCCTACCCACTCTCAGGAAACTTTGTGAGGTTCATTAGCCTCCTAATTAAGGGTTAGTTGGTACCAATAGCAAGTACTGGTAATCAATATCACACGTAGGTGTTTGTGAAAATTAATTATTGATACTTTCAAGCCATGAGTGATGGTGCTACTGGTACTGTCAATGACCCTTTATTCACCTCTTAAACTTGAAGGACACTAGCCTCCCATGCAGTTGTTTTCAGGGGACGGGACTCCTATTACCCCTCGGAGGAAGTAATAGGAGTCCCCTAAAAACAACTGTGTTGGAGGCTAGAAGGACACCTACCTGTATGGAGATATAACCCACCCCCTCCCAAAACCTTAAACATCCTTTCCCTACTCAAGTGTTGAAATTCCAATTTGTTCAGCACTCTAACAATGGAAAATATTTTAAACCAGTGAAATTCACTGGTTTAAAAGTAATCAATCACTCATGTAAGTTGTATTTTAATTCAACAACTTGATCAGTGTATATACGTGACTTAGTAAACTGATAAACTTGGCTACAGAACAGACTCTGGTAAACACAACAAACACAACAACCTCAAAGAGACATTGCAAATAACAGTGTAGATTACCACAGCTCTGTTAAAATATCAACAAATGCAGGCAATGTTTGCTGGTGTAACAAAAAAACATCCTTCCCATTTAAAGTTTACACAGCTTTCTTTAAGTGTAGAAGTACTTTGACAAGTTTGCAATTCGTTGAATTTTGATCACCATCTGTAAAGAAAGGTCTGATATGCTCAAGGATTCAAAACATTTTCACAACATACTAAATACTCAAAATTGGCCAACTTTAACTATATTCTTTGCTTTCTTTATTCAGTTTGCATATGGTGCCAAATTGTGTTGACAATTTTTATCCAAATGCTAAACGAAGTCATCCAGGCTTCCTCATTTGATACCCCCTTTTCAGATGTATACATCTTTGCTGTTGAATTTAACCTGAAAAGATTTAACTACTTTGCATTTCAGATTGTAAAAAGCAATAACAAACTGTAATCCTAGGTAAGGTCATCTGAAGTGGGACAGCAAAAAAGTAAGCAATATAAGTATCACTTGAGTAATAGACTGGAAATTTGAAAAGGATTTTCCTTTGTTTAAATGACAGGCAAAAAAAAGCCAAATGAAAAATAAAGTTACAGTTGCAAACAAGTTTACAGTGTCTGATATGTGGGGGGACAGTCACCTCTAACTATTGAAGGGGTAGGGCTTGATGAATGTGAATGGTGAGGCAGCCCTTGGCTAGGGGAAGCAGATCCATAGAGCCATTTCGATGTGCAGCCCGCCAAACATCACTACATGCCTGCTCCATGGACCAAGGCCAGTTGCATTGAACAAATTTTGCAATTGCAAACAAATGCTGGTCAAATGCAGTGATAGGAATTTGCCCCGGATTTAGGTACGCCATTGCCTTTCGCTGCATCTCCATTCCATGTTTGACCATTGCCAATGAAGAAGCTTTTTCGTAAAACAGGGGCAGCAGTCCAGAAATTACTGGCGACATTGGCGGTGGCCTGTTCATGGATCCTTGGTAGGCTGACCAAGTAATGACGTCATTTCTTCGAACTTCCTTGTCTACAGTAGCAAGTGCATGTTGAGCCCAACAATCTTCCTGTGCCATTGCTTCTTGTAAGTTTCCAGAAAAAGGTTCTGTATACGCTGTTTTTGATACAGCGAGTTCCGTTGTTTTAACGCCAACTGCAGGAACGGTTGTATAGCTCTCTGGAAGCTGTATATTCCTTTCCGATCCTTGAGGAAGTGTTATTGGAGGTCTCGAATGAAAGCCAGCTACTGAGCTGCTTGGGAACTGAAACAGAGTTATCCCTGTACTGTGAAAGGATCCCTGTGCTTTAGTTGAAGAAGGATTGTAATCTATATTGTCAAGGGCTCCAACAGTAAAATGGCCACAGTTCAAGTTTAGGGGACAAACCACTCCATCTTGTTGAAAGCGACTGCATACAGCAGTGCCTTAGCCATTCATCAAATCATCCACTCTGTCGTACGAGACGCTTATCCCCAGTTGATAGACCTGGTTTATTCTTCTTGCTTCTGGTATGTGCGTGTATACTCAGGCCAACGTGAAGTGGCAATGGGGGTTCCCTTTCCAATGAATGTTGGTTGTTGGAGGTTGAAGAGGATTTCTTCTTGGAGTTGAAAACAATTAGTTGTGATGTTGTCAGTGTTGCTTGTGACTCTGTTGCGCTTCCTTGTGCTATATTGGGCCCGTTGAACAGCATTGATATTATCACCTTTAGAGAAGGGGGAACTGATGCATTTTGGCAATTACTGGGGAAACTCCCATCAAAGTGGAATCCAGGTTCGTTAAACATTTCGCATCTCACAATCCTTGCTGCCTTCGCCAAAATTAGAGCGTCAGATTCATAATCATGTTCCCATCACTCTTCCTTAAGCAAGGATGTGATTCCTTTATTGAAAACTAGGAGAACATTCTTCCTGTCACTTTGTTCCTGAAGTTCGCCAGGGAATTGACTTAGGATGCGTGATTTTAGACGGGTCTTGTTAACTTCTTTCGCAATGCCAAAATCTTGTAGACGGTTCATGTACAGTTGATGTAGTTCTGTCAGGGTAAATATGTACTTTCCATCATCTACGCAGCTCTCCATGAATGAAATTAGCTCTATGAAAGCCCTAGCCTCATTCTTCTTATCTTCCTCACCTGACTGGCAATCTTGACTTTGACAAAGAAATGCCCTGTGATGATTCGTTAGATTTGTCATACGCTTTTTGTGGTATTTTGCCTCGATTGTGATCATATCTCCACCTGCTATGTGCTTTAGCAAAGCTGAATCTTGGAGGTCGGTGGCCATTTTTTGAAGTTTTTCATCAACTTCTAGTGTCATGACCTCGTGAAGATCGCCAGTTTCCCCACAAAATAAACAAACCGCCTTGCTCAAAAACTGCCTCTTAACTCTGGTCGACATTTCGTCTTGATAAACATCACTTTTCCTTTTGTTTCTTGCACGTTCAAGTTTTGAATTGGAAAACTTCAAGTGACAAGATTTATGGGAGGATGCTCAAGATTCTGCTAACGATTCAGCAGTAACTTCTGGCTCAAACTCCAAATTTACTGGCAAAGCATCAAGTTCCTTAAACTGTTTTACGTTCTGCAGGAAAGCCGTGTACACTTGTTCACAATCTTCGTGAGGACTATCTACAGGGCATTTCAATGGTTCTCCTTTACGGCTACCATAAATAATGGTACCATAAATAATGCATAGTCCTACCATAGCTACCATAAATAATGCATAGTCCATCACCTCTAGACAATTAAATTTAGATAGATATAAATAAGTCCCTATCTAAGTAAAGAACACGTATTTGCCTGAATTATCTTTATTTAGAATTCTGCGAACATTTATTTTAAAAGAGTGAGCTTTAAAAAGAACATAAAATGTGCAAATGAACGCTATGGTATTAATTTTTGTTGGCGTTGTCACTGGTGCAAGGCCGGGAAAAAAATTAGTTTGTTTGCTTTACAGTGCAATAAAAGTGTTTGGCGAGAAATGTTTCATTGCAATTCTCAGTTGAAACGACGCTCTTTTACCTGCTACAGAAAATGTAACCAAAAGGTTGTGTTGTTGTTTACTAAATGCATTTCCAATACTTGATTGAAGTTTCATCGTCGCTTGGTAGTCAGATTCTGAACTTCGTTTAAAACACCCTTCGGAAATAATTCTTTTTTGCCGTAATAAACAGTCAACTGCATGCTCTGAAGTCAGATCATTCAACATGAGCGAAAAAGCAAGAAACATGCTATTTTCACTTGACATAAACACGTTAAGGCCATCTAAGCGAACCACACAACCAAATTTACAAGCTGTTGACGTATTTTAGTTTAATTTGGTGATCAAAAGCATAAAGGCTATGGATTGATTTATCAGCCTTGTTTGCATGCTAATGAAGTTTATGGAGAATTTAAATGAAGTGTCTTCCCCCTCGGATCATCGAATCACGTGGCACCCAGGCTAAATTTGTTTCTTATACCAACAAGATTCCTTGTGCCAAATTTCATGCTTTCTTCCACTCTGTAACAATCTAGCCTTAAAATCACCCTAAGCCACCTCACTATATGCGCATGCCCGAAACTAAAATGTCTGTGCAGGGAACCCAGCTGGGAAACGCAAAGCCCAGCAGTAACAGTTTTACTTGTCATTGCATCTGGGTCGGTAAGAGATGTGGTCATCATTTGTTGTTGTCCATTTCTCGTCGTAGCAATGTTCACAGTACGCCACTGACTTTCCCATGACCCAGCCAGGAACATTTCATTTTCTTCAAATACGGTACAGTGGTTACAAAACGGATTTGCACAAAAAAAAAACGGTATCCTGTCTCTTGAAAACATGAAGAACACATTTCTTTCTGTGCTGATGCCATTTTGAATTTCAGGCACGAAGAACGTGCGCATGTCAAGTAGCACAAAACTGTTGAATTGTGGGTAGGAAATAATTTAAAATAAATTATGCATTGAATTTGGCACATGAGGAATTTGATGTTTGAATCAGAGTCGCACTTCAGTCGTTTTATCCGACTGAGCTGGTCCAATTTAACTGCGTGTTGAACTTAATTCAAATCTGGCAGATTTAATTGATTCAAATGTCGAACTTCTCATGTGCCGAATCTAATAATTAGATTCGGCACATGAGAAGTTCGACATTTGAACTGGGCCTAAGATAGCACTTTCTGCCCAGTCTTTCCGCTGACATTGATTTAAAAGAATCAGTAGTTGAACTATGATAATGCTAATGGAGAATCTCCTTGCGGGGCTTTGGCATTTTCAGATATTATGTTTGTGGCCCATTGTCACTGGTTTCCTGATCTTGATTTGTTATCCAAGGTTCACTAATATCAAAAACAGGCAATAACAAGACAGTTTCTTTAAGAGTGGATCTCCACAAAAATGAAACAAGAGTTGGCCACGGCTCAAAATTAGATTTCTGTCAAATTTTGTCCAGATGTAGTCTATTATGTCTCTAAATGTGCCGTGTAGTTTTTTAAGTCGTGCACATTTTTATTTTTGAGAAAATACCAGTTTAAAAGTTCTCCCTGAAATCGCCATTTTTTCTGCAGAAATTTGCGGTGACTTTGCTGACAAATTTTGCTACAAAAACAAATTCATAATAGCTCAAAACCTCCTAAAAGCTGTAAGCTTTTCTGTGTTATCTAGACATCCAGTTGTGATTTTTTGGGAAATTTGAACCTCATTTTGTACCCAAAATGATTTGAACTTTAAGACGCATGTTTTTACATGACTGAAGGTCCCCTGAAACCGCATCGTTTTCCCATTTCTGATGGTTGGGTCGGTTGTAGTCAGTAAAAGTACTGATGAATATGGCTTTCTTTTTCGCAAGCTTGATATGGAAGAGGAAATTCATGATGAGGACAGCGAGGGTGAACAATGTGATGGAAAGGAGGGGCTGGACGAATAGACAGAAATTGGGCTGATCCTCGGTGTAAAAACAACTGATTGATCAGTACCCATCAAGAATATGTGTACATGTATATTGATGTGGACCATTAGATCTGTGTACATGTAGATAGATTTGGATCATTAGATCTGTGTACATGTATATCAGTGGATCTGTGGATCAATGGATTGAGCGGTTGTCTGTAGATTGGTGGATCAATGGATCTGCAGATCGATCTTTGGATCGGGAAAGTCAAGAGGGCCCTGGATAAGAGGCGATTGCACAGTACACTGTGCTCAAAGTGAAAGTTTGCAAAATGTTTGTTTTGTCATGTTTTCTTCTAGCTGCAATCACAAGTTTTGTCTTATTTTTTGTCATCGACAACTTCGACAAAGATGCCTCTTGTGCAATGGGCATGTTTGTCCAATACCACAAGGAATGCCTGTCAGGACTGTAGTTGATAGTTCTTCCAGAGCTTTTTTAGTACCAGACGTGTTGGTGTGGGATCCACTGTCACATTTTCCCCCGAATAAGATGCTTTTCTGCCCGTTTTGCAATGAAAAGATTCAAGAAGCTCTCCATGCCATTCATTGGAAAGATGGTACCAATGAGTATGATCAACCACGACTCCTTTATGGCCTTCAAAATTATGTTTTCCCTGTTGGCAGAGTTTACCTGTGCAGAAATAAGCATCAAGTCTTAAGTCATGATCCAGGTATTTTCTGTCAAGTGAAATCAGATTTTCAGCCACCATTTATTTTATTACTCAAGAGTGGCATCACCAGAGAGTTGTGTCACGTTTTTACTTTACGTGTAACTGCTGGGATGACAACAGAGCTTTTTTGATGAGTATGGAGTTAGAAAAATGTGTTTCTTAATTGAAAAGGGAAAAACTTAGAAAGCTTTCCCACTTTTATTGCCAAAGGCAGTAAGGTCTGTGAGAAAGTTGCAAGAGCCTGTTACATGTACATGCATGGATATTTTGAAAAAGAACACCTCTAG
>BLFK01000444.1:2647901-2652901 GCA_014634185.1 Astreopora myriophthalma | reverse complement strand
TACATTTTGCCCAGGCCCCCGTACAGGCAGGCTTGGAATGCCTCCAATCTTGAATGCTTAGGGGAGGTCCTCGAGGATGAGTGGTAAAAGTACACATGGTGCGTATCGTTCAATCTTTAGCACTGTATCATTAAGAACGTATTTCTTGCTATTTCGTCAAGAAATGCAAAATCTAGGGTGGGCCATAAGGTAGGCCATAGGGTAGGCCATGGCCTACACCATGGCCTACCCCACGTTTTGTCCACACCCGCCGAGGATAACGTCCGAACATCAATCACAGTTGTGTCATCACTTGCATCATCAAAATCAATACACGTACGAAGAACGTAAGTAGTTCCTGCCTGTTTGATTCGTAGCCTCACAGATTCCAACCTCAGATGGGCAAATAGCATCCTGCTTGCCGAGGTCACGTTTCATTTTTCAGTCTTGTGGAATCTTTCCTTTTCTGTCACCAGGTGCGAAATGAAGTTGTTTGCTGCTTTCCTAGATACTTCTCTTTTACTTGTTTTTTCTTGCGCGGTGCCTCAGTGTGAGATAATCAACAAAACAATCTCCGATCTTCACATACAATCTTACTGCTCGATTTCATTAAGAAAAGCACTTCAACAGTGCATCTCGAGCTATCGCGTCGTTTAAAAATACTCTAAAAACTATTCAGCTTTTGTGGATGTCATGGTGTGCTCTCTTATCATACCACGGTGGACCGAGGATGTAAAGGGGCCGTATCTGCCCTGCAACGGAGTCTGCTACGATTACGCAAACGGTTGTAAAGAACGAATTCTTTGGAATCGACTGGAATGGACTGGAGCTATGTGTGATATTTTGCCGGAAAAAGATAACGCCCAGACGACTAAAGGTTACCGAGAGAGATGTTTTACACCGCTTAACTACAAAGATAACGGCAAAAGTAAGTGAAATTAAACTTGTGATCAACTCAAAGCAAAGCGATGCTCTGACACAAATCAACACATTTCAATTAACACATCAGCAAGTGATAAGCGTTGTTATGTGAGAAAAGGCAATTTCTGGTGAAAACGAGGATAAAACTGGGCGAATCTTACGTAGTCCAAAGCATCTTTAATTATATCACGACAAGTGGAACGCATTTTGCATTTTTATTTGTAGGAAATCCTTGTAATTTTCTCTAATTTCCATACGCATCTTTGTTATGACAAAAAGGTCTCCTGAAACCGCTACGATATTTGAAACCGCGTCGATAGTAAGGCTATCACGCTGTTGTGAAAAAATGTTTTCTTTTGACGTCAAAACATTATCAAGTGTAGACATACTGCTTACAAGCCAACGTATTGGTAAGATAACATTTGTTGATATTGTAACTGAATTATTCATTGTCTTTGAATTTGTCATTTCCAAAACTGATGTTGTTCAGAAGGACGACTATTTTAATACCTGATGCTGTAACCACACCGATTTTCTAAAGCATTAAATCCTTATCTATAATGGTCGAATCCGCTCAAGCCGATATAACATGGATGAATAATTTATTTTGTGGCACCATAGTCTTTCCCGATGGTTCAGCTAAGTTTGCAACTCACTTAGTTGCATACACGCACTCAGGTCTGTGTACCATGGGCGGGTATATACTTAGGGCGCCAGTCACAGGTGCGCGCGCGAGGGATGGGTACCGGGGAAGCTGTGAAAGGAGGAGAGTTCTGGTGCAAAATGCTCTTGGTTAGCGGTTCGAAGAGGCCCAAAACTTTGGTCAATTACTGCAAACAGAGGCCGAGGAAAACACCCTTAGAGTCTCGATATGACCTAGCCTCCTGTGGGAGGCGCGGTGGCCTTATGGTTCGAGTGGTCCGGGTTCGGGTCCTCTCTCCACCCAGGTGTATAAATGGGTACCGGCGAAATGCTGGGGGGTAACCCTGCGATGGACTAGCATCCCATTCAGGGGGAGTAGAAATACTCCTAGTCGCTTCATGCTACGGAAACCGGAGTTAAGCGCCGGCCTGATGGGCTTTCAGGCTCGTAAGCAGACTTCATGATCTAGCGAAATATCAATGATGCGGTCCTAGTTCGATGATGCCCAAAATAGTAAAGTAAACACCAGATATTTTTGAAATCGTATCTTCTTAGACTCGGTACACATCCAGTAGTCACTTGTCAGCCATATAGCTTCTCTCACTGTGATTTGACTCCAAATTCCATGATTCGCTATTTTATTTTTTATAGAGTACGAACATAATTGCTCAGGCGTAGTCATTGATGAACTAATGGAAAGGCATTCCTGGTTTCACTAAGACAGTGGTATCGGAAGAGACAGAGACTATTTCAGCGTTACTTCAAGTTAAAAATCAGCTTCAACGCTACTGACCCTTGCAGGCCACGGAGAAAGGAAATCGTTTGCACAGAGAATTTGATGATACGGCAGCGCTTTTGTGCAGAGACAATTGTTTCAATTTTTTTTTAACGTCTGCACGACGCCATTCATCTATGGAAGTGACATGTGTATGGAGTTACCGAAGCGAGAAAGAACAAAAAATCCTGACAAGTGGCCCATATGCAAGCCAACACAGTGGCCTCGCTCAGAGAACTGGGAATTACCCAGAAACCCTTCTACACCGGTCACTCCGGGTAAAACGGAATGCAAAGGTGAGCTGAGAACTAACACTCGGAATAGTCTGGACACGACTAAGAGTCACATTTGGCGGCCGCGCACGATTTGTGCGCCAAACTAATCCCCCAAAACGCGTATTCTGTGTCTTGATCAACTTTCTCATGTTTGGGGCAGAACCAAAAATTATTATGGGGAAGTGGGTGACAAAGTGCTCCACTGAAACTTTAATTTAAAGTCAGCCCCATGTACTCCTGGATTTTTGTTAGCCAAAGAAAGCCTACCAACAGGGTGGTACATACACCGGTATGGAGGAGGAGTTAGGCCTCCCCCCAGGGCCGGCTGTGACCATTCCTGGGTAGAGGGGAGGGAGTGGCGCCTCCACTAACTTAGATGGAAGGTGCACAAACCGATATAGAGGAGGAGGTAGTTGGGCCTCCCCTCAAGGTCGGCTGCGACCAATCGTGGGTTTCCGTAGGGCCACCACTAACCTATATGTATATCCCAGGAGTACAGAATGTCGAGTCTATGGGGGTAAACGAGAGGAGCACTTCATCCCCACAAAATGCGAAGCATTCTCCCATTGACGAGCCACAATAAAAATAGGAAAGAGCTACAAGGTATAAATAACATACGTTATAAGAGGTCGATGGGAGTCTGGGAAACTTGTGCTAGAACTGAGGGTGGGTTTTTTATCTACCCTTCAAAACAGTCAGAGGACCATCGCCCCAAAACCTTAATGAGCCAGGGGGTAAGTTGGTTGAGGCAGCTGTGGTAGCTGCGCCTATATGAAAACTGTAACCAGCAAATTCGCTGGAATCAAGCCCTCCATTAGAAAGTAAAAGCCTGGTCTCACTTGTAAATCTGCCCCGAGTAAGGAAGGAACCAGACTGAAAAGTGAATCAGGGCTTTGAGTTGGGAAAGGGGTACGGGACTCTAGGTAGGCCAACATGGCACAGATAGGGCACAAATTAGAGTTTGCCCTCCCAAGGACAATAGTCTGCCCTTTTCTAAAGGGGTCTGTTTTGGAGACTTTTAATCGAACCAGCATATATTTAAGGGAAGGAATGGGCATGAACACTAAGTCTGACATGGTAAGGTGGCGTTCAGGATCGAAGTGAGAATGGCAAGTAAATTCCCCTATACGAAGAAAGCCGAAAAAGGCAAGTGTCTTAGCTGCCCAAACCATTAAGGAATCTTTGTGGGTGGTGGGTGGTATGTTTGATGTTTAAGAGGTGGTAAAATAAATTTAGTATGTGCAATGTTATAGGTCTCCGGTCTTTGGAATTAACTCCCTGAGAATGCTTTATTCCACGGAGAATGAGCTGCAAACGAAGGAAAGCTGAAAGGTTAAGCGCATAACCGTGACTGGAATGGTAATGCTTTATGGTGGATAGAGTAATTTTTGATGGTACTATGGTGAACTGAACGGGCCATGCATACTGAAAAATTGATCAGGACATCTTCATTGATGGCAAAGGTGGGTGCAATTCCTGTTTGGGAGCAGAAGGAATAAGACTGTCGCATGCCAGAACTGTAGGTTTTCTTAGTATTCTGTGAAACGGCCATCCCCAGGTAAAATTGGGCTTCTTCACTTAGAGAGGGAGTAGAAAAGCTGGGATCGGGTCTGGAGATGTACCGAACTGAGGAGCTAGCTGACGCCATGTATTAGGCTGAATTGTTGTATATTTTTATAACGGAAAGCTATTTGGCTTACGTGCTGGCGAGCACAGGAATATTTGCTTAAATGATTCTGAAATTGGCGATAACTATATTCGTTTTGAGGAGAACGTGTCTAAGACTTTTCACGGCAGTTTGCTGGATCTCAAGTATGAGCCACGTGTTGTCAAACATGCATGTCACGAGGTGGGCCAAAAGCATGACCCCTGTCTCGTTGATATGTATCGTTTGTATATTGGTCCTGTTGAGATTTTTGGGAAAGGTATGGGAGCTTTCTATTTAAAGCCAAATGCGAAAAAATTTTCATTCGATAAGTGTCCTGTGGGTATAAACAGTTTGAATCAAATTTTGCCAGATATGTGTAAGGCCGCAGGACTGAGACGCAAAACCGCCCATTGCCTACGTGTAACGTGTGCGTCCAGTCTGTTTAATGCAAGGGTTGATTGTAAATTAATACGCGATAGAACTGGCCACAGATCGGATGTTTTACTGAAGTATGAGAAACCGGAGGAGAAAGTTATTTCACACGTTAGTGCTATTTTGGCTCCGAATCCGTTTACAAGCAAAGTTGACTCGGAGCAAGAGACAGTTATATAATTAAGGACAAAGAGTTGAATTGTAATTTAGAAAACAAGAGTTCTTCATTCTTATCTTTGTATTATCAATCATTCTTATCTTTGTTTTATCAATGTGACTTTCAATCTCAGTAAATAAATAAACTTGTTTTAAATGTCTCAATAGAGAA
>BLFK01000444.1:2623557-2638557 GCA_014634185.1 Astreopora myriophthalma | reverse complement strand
GTTTAACATGATTTCAAGATAAGAGAGAGCAAACTCACTGCAAAGTTCTGTGGTTTAAAACGTCTTTCGTTTCAAGATACGGAGGGATTTATGGCGCCCGAAAAGTTTCGGGGCTTTCGAGAAACGGGCCCCAGGGGCCCGTTTCTCAAAAGTCCCGTAAACTTTTCGGGCCCGAAAAGCCATTTCTAAAACAGCGATCCACTTATTCTAAAAAGCTGGTGTTTTGGTATGTTTTCAAGATAGGGAAGGGCAAATGTTTTACAAAATGTCATGCCTGGAAACGTCTTCGTTTTTAAGATACGAAGGAAATTATGTCACCCGAAAGGCACCCGAAAAGTTTCGGGAGTTTTGAGAAACGCACGCCAGGTCTGCTCGTCAGGTCTGCCCCTTGTTTCCGCGTTCGTAATTATTTATGACAAACACCAAAATATCTGTTTCTGTTTAAATATGCGACCTTATCTGCGGCGATTCATCTTAAATAACTACATTACACGGGAGTTATCGCCTAGAGATTAGACCGCCAGAACTCTGACATTTTGATATTTTTGATTAAGACCATAAAGAGGACAAAACATGCGAGTGAAAACACTCTCTCGCGAGGAGTAGTTTCGCGCGGAGAGAACGGAAAATAAGGTCCCTGTGCGTGTTCGATTCCGTCACGTGTCGGGAGGGAAATTTCACGCTCGGATGTGTCGAGCACCTTACGATCTCTTGCAGTATTAAGGGTCTAATCGTAGTCTTCCGATCACGAGGTATTTGTGAAGATTTGTTACTAGCTCTTCGTGCGAGTGAATATGTGAATTTTGAATGTAGTCTTGGGCCCGCGTATGCGAATTAGTAGTACGAATCTCCAAACATACATAGCGAAAGAAAAGTCGCTGACGCGGGGAAAGAAGGTAGATTTATAGTTGTTGATTTATCGCAAATCAGCGTGTTTGATAATCTGACTGAATCTTAGGCTATTTCTGGCTTTAAAAAAAAATGATATGAAAGAAAAGTAAAGAATGTCAGTGTTCATAGAGTCGCAGCTTCTTCGTTGATCCGAGATTGTTAGTAAATTCGTTAAGGTCTGCTTGCGCTGTTTCAATCTTGACAATCGTGCAATTCTGATTCGGTGACATGACTTGGCAAGTATGCTTGGTTGTGATTTGAAAATTTTGAAAACAAATACGATGGAAGAAACGTTGCTGAGCTGGAACATTGTTTGTGTAAGGGATGTTACTAAAACGTGGAATGGGGAATGGGGAATGGGGAATGGGGAATGAGGAATGAGGAATGGGGAATGGGGAAGTAGATTTCTGATGTCATTGGAAACCGGCATATTTTGTTTAAGTGTTCTATTACCCACAAAAATTTCATTTTGGTGGAAAATTTTCCCGTTTTGCAGAGGTAAAAACAGATTAATTATGGTTTGTTTTGCCAGTTTTCTTCTCCAAGAAAAAAAATCATGTTAAGACCAATTTCTATCGGCTCGTTAACTAGTTATAGAGTTGTTATTTTCCGTTGTACAGTTGTGAGGCGAATTATCCTCGGGGAAAACATCAGACACGTGGCGGCAAAACGAATTTCCAGCTAACAAGGCTTAAAATTTCGTGGCCGACTGTCACTGTTTATCTTGCGCCACACATCAAACAAGAACGCTCGGTACGAACAAAGCCGAATAGGACTAATCTCATCTTTCAGCGTGTACTGCTCTGAAAAAAACGTTTTGTACAAGTAAACCAGAAGCGTGACTCATACGCCATAAGATCATGAACACAAGCTTTGCATCGATAATCTCGAGCCGGAGCGAAAATAAATTATCATAATTAAGAAAACGCGGGAAAAGACACGACAAGTTGAGTAAGAGATAGAATAAATCGGTTAAGTAGTGGCAACACTAAAACTTTGACATTAAATTAAAAAAGTTATTTCATGTTCATTTATAATTATACTTCAATAAAATAAGAGCTTCTAAGCTTAATTAAAGGTATTTCACGTTCATTCGTTGTACCTTAGTGCGTCATGACTGCACTTGCCGGTTTCATTCAGTTTAGTGATCTTTCAAAGTACTTCTTGAATTTTCTGAATAAAGTCCATCACTGCTAACTCCGAACAACAGAGGAGTCCACATTTACTACGCATGTCATTTTAGTTTTTGCTAGAAACAAAGTTTCTACTTATCATCGCAAATTCCCCTTTTAATTTTGGCGCAAAACGCTTTAAAAGCTTGGGTAATCGCCGCTGAGAAAAACTATTCCATATTCATAACAATTATTCTTTACAATCCAATTGGCTATTTTTTATTTTTTTCCCATTTTCGATTTTCCCATTTCAATTTCCCATTTTTCAATTTCCCATTTTTCAATTTCACATTCCCCATTTCCCATTCCCCATTCCCCATTCCCCATTCCCCGTTTTAGTAACATCCTTGTGTAAGCCATGTCCCTTTTATAATTATGCAACAAATAACCAGGGAGGCAGCATGGCCGAGTCATTAGGGCACCTGACTATGAAATCCCGAACTAGCTGGAATTGTTGTGGGTACGGTCCCTTGTTCAACTCTTCGGCTTCGCTTGTAAATATTAAAATGGTCTGCCACCTGCCCTTTGGGATTCTTTAAACCGTTAGCAGTTTTATCATCTGTATTAATCGTTTCTTTGCGCCTTAAAGGCCACTAAAGGGAAGTGATCAATTAGGCATTTACTCCATGTATTGATTCATCGATTAATTCGTCTAACTTGGTTGATTGATTGATTGATTAATTGATTATTGCGAGGTGATTGACTGATTCACCGATTGATTGACGGGTTGATTCATTGATTGATTGATTTTTTATTTTATTACTCCGGACACTCAGAGGTCTATGTGTCGAGGACCGGTACTGATTCCCCTGGCTGTGGCCTCCGACGAAATCCTTGCAAGTCTATTGCACAAGCACTTCATCAAATTGAGTGGAACAATGGACACATCTACCTTGATGGCACTGGGACCGAGCGGCAGCCGTTCGATTGCAGCTCGGCGGGGATGGAGCATGGTACTGAGATTTCAGCGATCCGAGTTCAAAAAAATATCAGCATAGAGGGTATGAAATCCACACCAACTGCACACATTTCGTGTATTGGTGGATTTCAATTCCAGTCAGACCGAGGGGATCTTAGAATTCGTCTATCCTCTATTGTTTTCCGACAAACTCTCCTGCTGTTTCGAGATTGCAACGTTGTGCAACTGTTGAACTGTTCTTTTCGAGATGGATCCACGGCTGTTAAAGTTTACATGAACAACACCATGAGCACCCAACTTAACATCCAAAGATCTCTGTTCGTCCAGAACAATAATTCCTGTGTAGAAATCTTTTTAGCATCCAAAACTCAAAAACATTTCTTCAGATTAAGCGTCAGGGACACAATGTTTAAGAGAAACGGGTGCTTTGGGAATCGGCACTCGACGAAAGGGGTAATAACGGTAGCATCGGCTTTCAAAGGAGTTTCAGGCCCTAGCCTGATCGAAATTTCATGTTTAACGGTCCGACACACGATGAACTGTGGCCATTTTATAAATATCGATTTACCAAATGCTACCACAAACGAGATTTATGAGGACGTGAGGCTTGTAGGTAATGCAGTTCGTTGGCGCTTGACGAGATCAGTCAATCAGAACCCCACAAAAAGCTTGTATAATTCCCGTGCAAGAAAACACCATGCTATATTTGCAAATCTCAGGTGCCATCGCAATCAGTTATGGCGGTGTTTAATGATTCAGGGGGATGAAGTAGAAGTGGAAATTCATAATTCGTCATTTGTTGACCAGCGCATTCAATCTGGAAAAGGTGCATCTCTTTCGCTTGAGTCAACAACCAACGCAACATTACGAGTGCTGAATAGCAGATTTGAAAGCAGCAGAGCAAAAGCTGGTGGAGCTTTATACCTTCATAGTCAACACGGAACAATAGAACTCTGGTTTGCACGCGTTAATTTTACTACATGCGCCGCAGAAAAGTACGGATGCGCTGTTTTGGTCGATGATCCACAAAGCGCTACATCCGTAAACCGAACAGCGACTTTCAAGTTAACTGCAAGTTTCAGAGACGTTCATGTCAACAACTGCTCTGGTATTAAGGCACGCAGAAGGAGAACATGTAGAGTGTTCAATTTTTTTGTTTTCAGCGGAACACTAACCATCAGTGATTCTACCTGGACAAATAACAGGATTTGGACAGATGCTGCTTTTGCGTTGGGAAATGCCGGTGGCAAAACTGACATTGCAATTTCCAATTGTTTCTTCGTTAACAATTCTGCCCGTCTTCCAGGCGCGGTTATGTTCGTGGCAATAGGTAAACAGCCAGGAAGCATCATTATTGAAAATACCATGGTTTCAACCCCTGGAGACAATTCACCTGCGTTGCTTATTAGTCCAGAGTTCAGGGTCAGATTGATCAACGTGTCCTTGAGCTCTCCAAATGCCACTGCACTTGCGATGTACCACCTCGCAAGAACTAAGCCCCAAGCTTTTCCAGTGGACTTTTACATAAGCAACAGCTCGTTTCTCAACAATGCTCAAGACATCGTAGCAAATTTTCTAGAACCAAGTGAAATTAAGTTTACCATAAGGAACACTGTCTTTGCTACCAAAATTGTAGGGCCTAAGGACCTCGGCATCTTTTTCTCAGTAAAACCTATTGTCTACAAACAGAATTTATCGAGCGCTGTCATCGAACTGGATAACGTGACATTTCAATCCCGCCCTTGTAACGTCTTTCAACTGCTCTCGCCAGGAAGCAAAACTCTAAAAATCCTGAATTCCACTTTTCAAGATGGCGTTTGTTTTCGTCAGTACAATACAAGGTACCATCAATATTACATGGGAGCTGGTTCTTTGACAATTGTAGTCAACAACGATGGCCTCAACAAGTCTGGATGTATTGAGCAAAACACAAACGAGAACATCCACCCGTTGTGGAACTATGACACCGAAGTAGTCTTTGAAGACACCACGTTCCAAGAGAATGCAGGTTTGACGGCGGGCGCTGTTATCGTAATTAACGGAAACGTTACCTTTAACAAGTGTCATTTTCGAAATAATTTTGCAAGCAAAAGTTCTGGCCATGTTTACTCGGCGTATGGTACTGGCCGAATTCATTTCAAAGATTGTTCTTTCTTAACAACTGTCGAAAACATAACGGCGGACGGCGTTCTTTTTAAAAAATCAACGATCTTGTACTCTGAAAGTGGAGGACCTCTCGTGTTTGAAAACACCTCAATGGTATCAAATGTCGGACGAAGAACAGTTCCCTCCACAATGCTAGTCATCTCGAACGGAGGTTACGTGGACATTGATAACATGTCGACCATCGAATGTAGCATTGGAAGCGACCTCTTATTTGAAAACAACACGCACTTCCAGTACGGATATCACGAGATAAAGAAAAGTTCCTGCAAATTTAATGTTACTGTTCTGCAATATTCCTGTAACTCGTGTCCGCCTGGTATGTATAGTTTACAGAAAGGATTTTCTCGCGGATTAAATGTTCGCTCATCTTTTCAATGCTTGCAATGTCCCTTTGGAGCTACGTGCATTGAAAAAAATGTAGCCGCAAAACCAAATTTCTGGGGACACCCGAATTCTAATCATCCACGCGAGCTCAAGTTCTTTGCTTGCCCAGAACATTACTGTCAAAGTCCAACGAGTCAATCAGATTCACAACAATATAACCGCTGCTTTGGAAACAGAAGTGGGTTTCTATGTGGAAAGTGTGCCCTTGGTTACAGTGAAACACCTTTTACTACCGAGTGTCGCAAAAGAAGCGAATGCAATAATCACATATTGTGGATTATAACTATTATCTATACGACTGGAATGGCACTGTATCTTTTGACTAAGCCGCCGGTGTTCCCTTTTCTTACCAGACAAATATTTTGGTTCAGAAAACGAGAGGGGTATACCATCATAGATGAATCAGGTGGGGTCGCAGACGAACATTCGGACAGTGGGTATCTTAAAATTACGTTTTATTTTTATCAAGCCGCCGAGCTATTGATAGTGGGATCGGCGGAACATTTGCTTCACCATAAAATCCCGTTTGTCTTGTCCATCACCGAAGCCTTCAATTTCCAAATCAGAGGACATGAGAGGCCCATAGCTTGCCCCTTCGCTGGTCTTACAGCTGTTACCAAGGAGATGTTACTTTCTGGGACAGTTCTCGTCACTTTGACGGAGATCATAGCAATGTACTGGTTGCATGTCGCTTTTAACAGAATAAGGAACAAGAAACGCCCATCCGCGATCCACTACGTCGCTGTAGTCCTAGAGTTACTGTTACTTGGCTACAAGCGACTTGCAGAGTCATCGCTTAATCTTATGCACTGTTTCCCCGTAGGCTCTGAGAGACGGTTGTTTATCGATGCAGAGATTGTTTGTTGGGAATGGTGGCAATATATACTTCTAAGTTTCCTAATCGTGTTCGTGGTTCCTTTTGTACTTGTTTTATACTTTGGGTCGTCAAAGCTTTACAAGGCTTCAATCTCCGCAAAAGAGTTTCTTGCCGCGTGCATACTTCCTTTGCCGTTTTTAGTCTACTGGTTGTTAAAGAAAGCGCTTAGGAGGGAAAACAGCACTCAACGTATCAAAGAGAACAACGAAGACGTTTTAGAAGTGCTTTACGGACCATTTCGTGAGCCGGAAGACGGTGACTGTGGAACACTATATTGGGAAAGTGTTTTAATTGGCCGAAGATTCGTGTTACTCTGCTGCCATACATTTATTACAAATTCATTGTTTCGATTGGTTTGTATGACCGTTGCCTGCATCGTCATATTGCTTCACCACGTCGTAAAAAATCCGTTCCATGACGCGACTGCTAATAAATCTGAAACAGCCTCTCTCCTGGCTTTGGCTGTAATGGCAGTTATCAATGTTACGAAAGCAACCTTGGTGTCCTTTGGAATAAGCATTGATGGTCCAACGACAACTTACTTGGAAATTCTAGAGTGGTTTGAAGTCTGTACGTTGGCTTTCTTCCCGGTTTTGATAGCCACCATTGTAGTGATCGCAATTTTATCGCAGATTGTGCGGTTAATTGTGTTTCTCGTGAAGCTGGTTGTTCGGTTCGCGAAAGAAGAGGAAAGATTCACGAATCTTCAGGCATTTTACGGGAGGAGACTGATAACGTTCTAGCAAAGAAGACACACTTGTGCTTTGATAATAAGGAATGACTTAAAATCGTTAAAGCCAAGAAAGAAAATGACATTTTCTGAAAAGAACAGTGATATGCAGTGGAAATCGGGAGTTGTAGTCCATTTGATGGCTCTGATGAGTGCAAAAGACAACACCATTCTGAGAACAATCACTCCGCCCGCGGATTAATTAAACATCTTGGTGCATTTCTTTGCTATCGGCCCTGGCAAAAGGTAATTGAAGTAGGGGACACTTGATGCATGCATTACAAGAGACAACAACTAAATTAAGGGACACTTTGACTAAATTACATAAGTTATTAAGTAAATTTGGGGCCACTGACCGTATTACATGACGTAGTAACTAAATTAACGTTTCGTGGGTTTGCTAGGTTTAGGTGGTTTCAAACTGGTTCTGACAAAAAGGTCCTTGACTGATTTTCTCCTTCCTCCAGGCGACAATAGGAGCTTAAGGAAAGATGTGCGCGAGTTTAGGACTGTTTCATATCTTTGAGTTTAGGTACAGCTGGGTTGTAGATGGTGACGAACGGTAGAAGGTTTTTGGATGTGTGTCAGGGGTTTGTTTTTCAAAGCCTCCTTTCGTGATGAGAAACGACCTCGGCCAGCGTTTTTTCATCTAGTTCCCGTGGGTAGCCTCGTTCAAGTAAACGCGATTGAAAATCCCGTCTGTATGACTCAAATTTTTCTTTCATCGAGTTCGTTCCCAAAAGGCGTAAAGTAATAAACTTTGTTTTAAAAGTTCATGTCATTTAATAAACCCCTTCCTTAATGCCAAAGGGGTGACAGGAAGAGGAATCCCAGACTACTTTGACGCGAGGCTTGATACGGCAAAAGGCAGGCTGAAATTTGCTGTTTGCCAAAACAATAAATGAAATTTAATTTACAGGCTCTCTCTTGCCTTTTAGCCACGAGCAAGTACTAAAAAGAAAGAAATGGGCTAGAATAAGATAATTTTCATGGTCTTACGGCAAGCAGCAGCCCGCCCCTCGCCGTTAACCGTTGTCTCGGTTTATGGCCTGAAATAAACTTTGTATCTACAGTATTTTACTTACAACCGATCGCGTTAGCTTCCGTGTAAAACACGAAGCACGCGGTTGAGCCGAATGCTCTAGCCGGCGAACCCTTAATTGTTTTTCACTTGTCAACTGATCGAACGGAACAGACTATTCGGAGGAACACAACATAGGATACGCTACTATATTTTAGAGAGGTTTAGCATCGCGTTTACGGCTGTCGAAAACGGAGTAAACTGTACGCTTAAAACTCACAACTGACGAACGAACACGTTCGTTCGACCTCAAATATCTTGGTTTGGAAGCACACTCTATGCAGTCATTCAGTTTTCTGAACAACACACAAATTAAGCTTAAGCTTAAGTTCAAAGTCTGGCGGAGATGAGCAATCACTCCTCTTGGAAACGTGCCAAATGTCAATGGAGAACTTTCACTGGACACCTGAAAATCACTCCAAAAATAACCGAAGAATAATTTTAATTGCGTCGTGTCTTTTCACATGAATATTACAGCACTTCAGTGATTTTCCTCCATTAACCTTGTATGTGATTTCCAAAATCGCAGAGTGATTCAGGTCTGACATACTGTGTCAATGGAATACTACGTACTGTCCATGTTTTGATCGCCATATGCCACGGACAATGCGAAGCATTTCAACCATTTCAAAAATGTTAAAGGGTGCCGATTTGCGTCGAAATCAGCCCATTTCATGAGGCGATCTGGCACAGCCATCCCACTTAAGAATTCCTAGAGCGGCATCACTGCGTGGTCTGTATTACGAAAACAGGCAACGGAACCGCTAGAGGTCTGTTCAAAGTTCACTATGCTGCCCAGAATTTTGAAGCTTCACAGCATCTACTGCTTTGAACAACTTTCTTTCTTACGTTGATAAAAGCCTTTGGAACTAGTAATTTGTTGGTTGGTATAGACCTCTCAGTTTTGAAACGATGAGGAAAAAAAAAACAACAACAAAAACAAACAAACATACCTTCACGTTTTATGGAGATTTCAGCTTCTTCCTTGTTAAAATACTGCGAAAGTCAGTGCAAAAGTATTTCTTTTATTTCTTTCTAATAACAGCATAATAAATAAATACCACCCTTATCGGAACAAGGTACACAAATTAATGGCGCGTATCTGGGGACCTACTCAGTCTGAGTATTCCAGAAAACGAACACCAAACAAAAAAACCGTTCTATCCGTTTCCTGGTAACCACAAATGAGCAACGTTCAGCGTAGTTCCTTAAGCCTGGTTTTCACTAGCGACGCAGGCAAAAGCGCAAGCAAAAGAGCGCTTATTTCACGAGCGTGAAAACGGGCTGGACGCAAGCATTAAGCATAAGCGCAAGCCCAAGGATCAAAATTTTTCCTTTTCCTTGTGCTAGCACTTAAGCTTGCGTTCTCTGCTTCTGCTTGTGTTACTGTTGGATTTCACTCGACATGAATGTCATACTTGCGCCGCTAGCGAAAACCAGGCTTTAAAGAATATACGTTCCATTTTGCGAGGTATTCGGATTATGTACTTATTGACTGAGTGGGAGGGCGGCACGTGAAAAATTTGGCCTCAAGTCATGGTGTACGGACCGGGCACAGCGAGGTCTATGCGCCACGACCTCGGGTTCCCGTATGGCCCGACCTAAACTCAGCTAATAAGCATTTTATCATGTGGCCTCTTTATGCTATTCATGGGCACTCAAAGGATGCCGAAGTTGGAGCAAAGAAAGCTACACATTTGCACAGAAAATTTATCAAATACGTTTGTACTTACTTTTCTGGGTGTAAATAAACGAAGATGTTTAGACGTGAGAAAATCCTAAATCGTCTCATTTTCCCAACTGGGCCGTACGGCTTTTTTCGGCCCCTCTCGCCCTAATGCGTATGGCCCCATACGGGGATTTTCTCAATTGTTATAAAATTAAAGCGCGCGCGGGGCCGTAAAAGCCGTATGATAATTTGGAATATTCAGTATACGTCCCAAGAAAGCGCCTCCTAAATGTCCGTATCACACATGCAAAAATTATGTTCTCTAATGTAGGGCAACGGCAACTAAATTTTCAAAGGCCGCCTGTTTTGTTTCATAAAAGCGACTCACACTAAGTACTTCCGCTTGTAATGGCAGAATCACGCAAAGTAGTGAAGAAAATTAGGTTAGAAGGTGGACCATGATGCTGTTTGAAAATGCACTGGGTAACCTAAACGGTGTCAAGTAATAGAATGTAAAAGCGAGCTAGAATAAGCTCTCCATAGCACAATGAATTAACCTGCAAACTGAGGCAAAAACCCTCCCATGAAACCAGGAGCAAGTTAGAACCTGTAATAATCTTGTAAGGTTAGAGCTAAACCGGGATAAATACCACAGCAAACTATAGGTTTAATCAGAATTAAACTCACGGTTAGCGGTAAACTTGTTTCGAACAACTCGGCCCTGATAAATCTGGTGCACCTGCCGTGTATGAATATGAACCTTTCTTCAGTTTATTATCTAGCTTTTTCGTTTTGTTTGTTTTTCGTCCTGAGTGAGCCGGTTTCACACGTTCTTACACCGAGGATACGCCTAGAGACAGTTTAAAATCTACAAGAACCAGTGCAGTTTACGTGCATAAATGCATATAGCCGCTGCACAGCTACACTGTGAGCGCATTTACCAGAACCAACAAGAAGCTCTTCTCATTTCGTGGATAGAGCCCAAAGCACCCATACACTTCAGTGAAGACGCCAATAAGTCTTCATAATGCAAGCAACAAAAAGGACACCAATTATCCCACTTTCAAAATAAACAGCCTTTTAACACGAAGAGCAAAGCTTGCGGTGTCGTTCGGAGGGAGATCCACCTCGTGAAAGACAGAGGTTCCAAAACATGAGCCACTACTACCAAACAGCAGAAAACAATCTTAATTTTCTGCATAGACATGTATGCACGTATATCTGATATTAAATACATGTTACTGGTATCACACTACGTTTATGCCGTGCGTCTGGAGATAAGCCCAGTCGCTTCCAAGTGTGACCACAACCTAGTAATACTTGTCGAAGGCTTACAACGCCAAGTGAAAACCTTTAAAAGTGAAACGAGAGCACTTATGCCTTTACCAACCGTCTTCTTACGTCCGTTTTCAAACTGTCTACGCATGCCCAGTGAGCAACTTCCTTTTTGTCTAACAGAATGTTAACACGGCAATACCGGTACTAAAACAAAGTTGCCGCTAAAAGTGTGGGAATCGTGCCTATAAGAAGCAACCATTTTCACGAGAAGAACGCAACCTGCAACATACAATATGAGTTCTCGAGCATTCACGGCGGCGTGCTTCGCCAAGTTATAACAGACGCTCATGCGTGAAAACGTTTCGAAAACTGAACAAAGATCTTTCGGCGAAATTCATTTGTCTGGCTCTGGATGCAAACCGTTCAAAGGCTTCTCAGATGATTCTGCAAATAACCGAGACAAAACGCAGACTATTAGAGCGGTTTTCAAATGACTGTCGAAAGTAATTACGCGATTGCGATTGCTACCCTTTGTGATTGGCCTAAAAATCTCGCGCCAGTTTATCAGCCAATGAGAAGGAAAACCAAAACCAATCGCGACTTGCGCGCGCGATTTTTCCCGCGCTTTGAGCGATTTACATGGGAATTGCTATGAATTTTGATTAGCTGACTGCGCTGTTTGCACCTGCTGTGATTGGTCGGAGTAATTACTTTGGAATTGGTTTTACGGCACTCATTCTAATGAATGAGCTAAGATCGTCTGGGTGAGTGTAGTCCTGAAGGTACCGTTGTTGATGACAACGCCATCAAAACACTTCTGTCCAGAAATGCAAGAAATTAGATGCACGCTCAATTATCGAAATGTCCCGTTAAGTCCAAGCGTCTAGTGCCTATTTTTAACAATAAGGTTAGGGTTCGCGTTAGGGTTATTTCTAGGTTAGGGTAAATGCAACTGTTTATGTTTAGTTGAAAGCACAGTTTGGGGGACACTTTGTGACCTTTATTGCCTGTATTTCTGGACACAAGTGATGTTGAAGTTGAGAAGAAAAGCAGGGGGACACTTCGTAACGCTTATCAAAGTCGGCGCGCATTTAATTAGTTGCATTTCTGGACTAACCCGTTAAGAGAACACCCTTGGGAGTACCATTAAACCAGCGACACACTAGGCTATTTTGATGGCGAGCGAAAAAATCGCCAGGGAATTTCGTCGCTTGTGTGGTAGGGGCACATCTGGCGATTTTATACGCCGATCGCAGCGAATTTCCACTCTATTTTTCTTCCCAGGCATCTCTCAAAATAAAAGTGACTATTTTCCCCCATTTTTAGTCAGTCACGTGATAAAATCGTGATGTCGTCGTGGTTGAATTGTAAAGCATTTCGCTGCGATCGGCGTATAAAATCGCCTTGTGTGTCGGAGGCTTTACACAGATGTTACCTGGCTCTCGAAGGGCTTCGGGATCACCGGCAAGTTCTGAAACAAAAACAAAATAAATATAAAATATCAAATTTTCCCCAACACACATGTCGATCCCTTGAGGGGAGGGGAGAGGAGCTCGGAGACGTTAAACAGGAAGTAAACGTGAAACAGGAAAGTGGTGCAATAAAAGTGGTACAGGATTGGCCTTCCCATTTTCAGCTTTCTATAATCCACTGGAGCGTAAACAACTGACAAACAACTTGCACCGTTTGCACAACAGTCAGTAACGAGGTCATAAAACACTCCTATGCAGAAGTGTCAGAAAGAGATGCGATACCTTACTGACGTACCTGGGAGTCCGTCCAGATGTGCGAGCACACCCGAACAACCTTCACTGCGGCTTTGTTCTTCCGCAATTCGAGCCTGCAGGTCCGCCTGGGGACACAAATGTCACTGCTCGTGATACAATTCAACGTTGACGTTCTTGTTTTGACATCGAGGAAACTACTACATGCTGTCAGTAGTAAAATTCAGCATGGTCTTAAAAGCTCACCGCCGGCGTTTTACTCCCACCCGCTATCAAAGCTGCTCCTAGATCAAGTATTCAGCACCCTTTGCGCCAGCCTCGCTCAAATATTCTTGCATACAGCCATTCTCCTTTAGAAAGGACAGTCCTTCTTTGGAACAAATCGTCGCATGAAACAGTGCAAGCCAATAACATTAGATCTTCCAATAAAGGCTATGGTCGATATCAAGGGCATGAAGACCTAAACTTATTTAAAGCGATTTTAATTCTTCTTCCTTTATTTCTTTATTTACCTACTTCTTTTCTTCAGTTTTATATCCCCCAGTATTAGTGTCACTTTTCAGTCAAAAGTACATGATCCACGTTCTAAGCTCTAAGTTTTCAAAATAGCCTTACCGTCGCCCACACTTTTTCAACAGTAAAGACTGTTTGTTGGCCAAACTAGGAAAGGCTACAAAAGCCGGCTATCGGGAACAGTGGGAAAATAACCTAAGAAGCCGCTCAAAATCTCTGTTAAATCAATTAAGCCGGTTAGGCTTGAGGAAGCTGGCCCTGGATTTTCATATTCTTTGAAAGGACAAGCTCCGCATTCTCTCTATCCCCCTGCCTGAATGTTGCAAATTCCCTGTAACAGACAATTTCTGGCATACCTCGGTCAATCCCGTGAGTTTTGTTGGAAGGTCATCTAACGTAACCTCGCCATCATCTTGACCGTTGGCCACCTGGCAACATAAACCAAGAACCGCTGTGACTTAAATAAGATACAGACCACCGCGTGAAGAATTAGAAGCACCATACATCAAGTCACCTACGACCCGATGAGAAACCCTTTAACACACGAAACCAAATGAGTCAAACACACTTGGATCGACCTCAAGTTCACAGGCACATAGGTGGCTGTTTCAGCCACTGGTTCGGCAGAAGATGACTCCGATGATACTTCCGCTCTAGTTGTCAAAACGTCAGTCAATGTCATCAACACTCATCCGGGTACCTTAATTTACCAACTATAAGTAAATACAGTACGAGAAGGTAACTCGGCGATACACCAGCGACACGTAATTCGATAACTCCGTGTATTTCAAGATAGCTGAAGCAATGCATGTATTCAATTTCCTATACTTATGGGAAGTTGTTGGCGTAAATTTTCAAGCATAATTGGGGCTTTTCTGAGATGCATACTAAGTTGGTGGCGTAAGCAAGAGAACCAGGCTTGAAAAGACAATAGCCGTTGATGGCTCTCACCTGTCCGTTTTGTAGGAAAGGCGTTAGCCCTGCTGCTGCAGCGGCTTCAGCCGCAGCCTCTACAGCCTGGCGCTGTTCATCTTGCGGGGCTCCATCCTCTTCGCTGTCACTGGGCCCCTCTCTGTTGTTCGCTTGGTCGCTGTGGGCGGAAGCGGAAGCTGCTGTGCTGCCTTGATATTCTTCAAGCTTCCGCCTGGCATCCGAGTCGTCAAATGACTCCTCGCCGTCTTCTTCTCCACTTCCAAAACTACAATGGCAAAATGGTGAAATAAATCATGCATTGAAAACAAGGCAAAACAGGGCCCGCGGCGCGGATTTTCAAGTGGTTGGGGGAGCAAACTAGGGGAATGCTCCCCTGGGAAAATTTCAAATTTAACTCTTCTGAAATGGCTATAAATGCATCTAAAACTGCCAATAGTAATATCAATTTTTAATTATTACATCTGCACTTAAAAGAACAAGTTACAACCTGGTCCCCACGTTAGACCAAAATTTAAATTAATAACCTTTGAAGTTAAACCCAACACAAAATAATAGTTATTAATAAATAATAACTTATTAAATAATAAGTTATTTTGGTAGTGACAGATCTCGGTAACTAAAGTAAAAAAATTATTTTACCATCCGAAAAAGTGGGGGGGGGGG
>BLFK01000444.1:2594708-2622960 GCA_014634185.1 Astreopora myriophthalma | reverse complement strand
AAAAAAAAAAAAAAAAAAAGAGGAAAACAAAAAACTCCCTCTCCATTGATGCTTGAACCAAGACTTCTGAGAACGATTACTAAGGTAATATTGCACTAAACAATTTTGCTACAAGTTTCCCATTTTGATTTGCATCTTCTCTGCTTTATAAAAACTTTGTTCACTTTAATCAAAGAGCACTTGCAAACCCACAGGAAACACTATTAAAGCGCCAGTAAAACTCCACCTGTGGGGACTCCACGCTGTTATCTTGTAAACTGCAGAAACAAAATTGGGAACGACTTTCTGTGAGTACATAGGGGAGGTTGACAGATCAGTTAGTATTGCCATTGAAAAAGTAAGCTGCAAGGTCGAAAAACAGACTTGCTACCAGGTTCGTTTCCTGTAACTCTTCAAGCTTACTAGAATATTCATCACACGAAATGGGCACTCATGTTAGGGAACTTAAACAACCACGAAGTCGACGACGAGAACACGCACCGCAAAACAATACCTTGCACGAGCAACAAACAATGGCTCCGCACGCTCTGCACGTGCGTTTTACGTTTTGTACCAGTTTCTTTGCCGTTCTCAGCTAAACAACGACGTGAAATGCTCAGACTTGAAGTTTTAAGGGGAATACGAGGGCACGACGATGAATCTTCCATTACTAAGTTATCTTTACTTTAACGGCGTTCATACCAGTTGTGTTCCTAAACAGTTAGTAATTGGTTTACACGCGGAACGATTTGGATCAAGCGCGAAGTGATCACAACAACGCGAATGTTCCTTCTCAGATGAGATGACGTTACCGTAGCCGCCGTCGTTATCCTTGCTTATAAGCTCCCTATTGACCAACTTGACCTGCAATAACCATTGATAACGAACACTTCAATTTGTGGAAGTTCCTGTTTGTCTACGGTAAACGCCCCTGGAAAAAATTCACGCCGGGATTTTTTCCCCCAGTGAACAACGGAAAACACTGCTATTTTCAGTTTCTACAGCACTTTACATAAATTTGAACTCCCAACTCTTATTCATTGCTGGAATGTTCTCGTAGTGGCTACTTCCAGCCTTCTCTTGTATACCAATACCCTACACCTTTAGCTAGAAGTTCCAGTACACGTTTATCTCTGGAACAGGATTCTTACCTTGAAAGTCTGTCCTCAAACTGATTAGCCATTACATCATCTCGTGCCTTCGATAAAACAACCCATAAGAACGTTATCAAGCCATACTTGTGCCATATTGAATTTTTTTTCCATGTTGAAAATTAACAGAATTGCTCTTATACTTTCATGTTGTAAGACCTCAAGTCTGGCATTTATCTAGCCCCGGAAGAGCAAACAAACAAACCTTGCCAAGTTCCTCCTCCTCGACATCTTGTTGCTCCTTACTGATTGGCACAGCAGCGGCGGAGGCAGCGGCAGCATCACCTTCATCTAATTCGTCTTCTTCATCCTCTGGCCCCTCATCATCTGCACCTTCATCCTCGGCCCCGGACTCCTCTGATGATGAAGAAGACGACTCCTCCTCGCTGCTTTCTTCTTTGACCCCCTCTTCTTCTCCTTCGGCTTCTTCACGTTCAATAGCCTCAACCCCTTCTTCTTCCACGGCACTGGAAGCAAAACCCAAACCACGGGTCAGTTGGTGGTTGGGGTTACTCACGCTTCGTGCTCCTTCTGAGGACCCGTTCAGACTAGATGGGAAGGCTCCAGCTCACGGGCACAAGTACTAGTATGAATATAGCACTTTTCTGGCAGCCGAGTAGGAATCTCGGAATCGTGTTCAGTCAAAGGTACTACGCCGATAGGGGAGTGCTAAAGCACCGGGCTGAGCAGTATTTTATCAGTTCCCGTGTCTTCCGCAAACGTGCACCCCTGCCGCAATCTAGTCAACAGAATGCCGTGCGCTGAATGCACCAACGAGCATTGGGGCTGAAGGGTCTCTTTCTCAAAGACGGAAGAGTTTCCCTGCAGCTCTTTTTCTTTCCATTTCCAGTGGATTTTGAAATACAGCAGTACAAACTCGCACTCTTTCACGAACAATACTATGGTCTATCTTTCCAAATCTTAAAACAGCTAACCATCGTTTCTTTCAGCGAACTCTGAGTTCGGAAAATAGGTTTTCCTGGCTTGAAACCTCTTCCGGACTTCTGAGAAACGCATGCCAGGAACCAACAAGTCCGAGCAACGTCTCTTTAACGGCTAAAAGATCATTATATACATGATTAAGGTGCAGATTATTCTTTCCACGACACTGACAAACGCAGCCCGGACAGTGACCTTCATTTTGCATGTCCACATGAAGAGGTACACTATCACTCCTGAACGAGACCATACCTGTTTTCTGGTTGCTGCTCCTCCTTTTCTTCCGTCTCATCGCCGTCCTCTTTGTCACCGTCCTGCCCTGTTCCTGTGTCAGTACTGGCGGAGTCAAACCCCTGACAAAAAACGACCAGGGCATCTCACGCTTAAAATCCAAACTAGGACCGAAATATTTATTGCAAGACCGCTGCAGTTAAACAAGGGTCTTTGTTGTGTGAGCTACTGCTAGGAAACGTTTCCAGCGTCAACACCGCCGACAAACAAAACGTCATTCAAGTTCGAAGTGACGAAGAAAACGTGAAGGTGGTATTGCCCACGTTCTTGTTATATGCGGAGGTGTACGGCACTGAACTAAACCAACACGGTTTTGTAACGCGCATGTATTTTGATATTTTGACACAGAAGATTGCAAAACTCATCATGGGAGAAAGAAAAATATTTAAGACAGCCCAAACAATGAAATTTTACCAACCTGACGCCACGCTGGTCTGCGGCCTGCTCCACGCGTCCTTAAGAAAATGAACAACAAGCAACATTTAAAAGGAAAACCAGCACAACAACTGGCATGAACAATCTTGTTGGCCCAGTAGGTTTTTGGGACCTCATGCTCCAATATAAAATAAATTACAATCACATCTGCAGCTTTCAGTTTAATTTCAAACCCAGACCTGGTTGCATCTGGTCACACAAACACCCAAATTCTGGGTGATTTAAAGAATGTTGAGAGAGTTTGGGGGCGAGAGGGGAGAGAAGAGTTGTAAAATTGTTGATGAGAAAAGCCTACCCACCCACCCTATGGTATTCGTGTAACCAATTGGTCATGTGACCAGGGGCAATGAGGGTCCTTCGATCCGGGATAATAACAGAATGAGCCTGCCTTGAGGCAGCTTGAACTGGATGCAACAAAATGTGGTGGCGGAAACGTTTTAACCACTCAGTCGACGACTGTAAAATAAGAAAATATTCCCACCCGTCCAAGTCCTGCATGAGTCTGAAGAACGCAAGTTCGTTGAAGAGAATTTCCGACATATCCACGAGCATATCTTCACCACAGTCCTTCATTCTGTCAAAAAAGTAATACGAGAGGTGGCGTACGCATTTTCCAATGAGTTAATATAAGTCTTCCTTGCGAATCAGGCCCGCAATCTTAATTGAGATTCTATGACTGTTATTGGGAGTCAGTGGGTAAACTGCGTCTGTTTGGTGTGAAATACTCAACTGCCGGTAACCAACACAAAATCATACTCTGACGAGCCATCGAAACACTTTGTAGAGGGTTTTTGCTTTTATCACGCCAAAGATAAGTAAGTAAGTAAGTAAGTAAGAACTTTATTAATGTGTCGAAATCGCTAGCATACAGTGTATACTAATTGGGGACACCTAGCTAAAAATTAATTATCAAGTAAATAAAATAGAAATATCTGTACATGTGTATATATTGAATGAACGGTGAGCCATGCATTAAAATCAATTATGAAAATATATTTACATGTGTATATATTGAATAGGTAATGAGTCATGCATTATCTGAAAATCAGTTGTTAGTTGTTGCATAAAAGACAGTCTTTGCAAGTATAATCCAGCAGGCTTGTAAAATTAACCTTTTTAACGCGTTTTTTAAAAGTGTCTAATGATTCAGACGATCGGATAGATTTGTCAAGTTGTTGTGACGAAGGAGTGGGTAAACTGCGTTTGCTATGAAATACTGACGGTCGGAAGTTAACACAAAATCACATATTGATGAGGCAAAGAAGCCGTGAGTCTGTGGACGGTTTTTGTTTTTATCGCGCTTACGATTAACGTGGTATTGTCTCCGTGGAATGCGGCGTAGCAATACGCCTTATGCATGTTTACGTCTGAACATCTTGTTTCACTACCGCGCTTGGTTTTCAATACGTAATCACATGCAGAAATGCATCAATGCATCCACAAAGTTAAAAGTACAGTGCAGATAAAAAGAATTCTCACGTGAAATATGGGAAAGTTGTTACAGGTTTGAAAACAATTTTTCAGAAGCGAGGCTTGGTCGTGAAATTTGACACTCTGACGTAATCAAGCATAAGGCCCATAGGAATAAGTCGAGAAAAATCGAATCGTTGAAGTCAACCTTGCGCGAGGATAACAAAGTTGTATAAGCATAAGAGTTGTGTTGTACATAGACGACCATGACGTGTAGCTCCAACATTGACCAAAGCACTACAAAAAGGACTATAAACTTACTTTCTATCTTGAAATCTGGAAAGCGAATCCTGGAGAATGGAAGCCAGCTGCTTGTGAAAGAACCTACCAAATTCCTTTAGGAACAGAAGAATTAAATGAGCATTAAATTTCAAGCCTGGTGCCCAAACCACTTCGCGGAGGACCCGGCAGGCTCTGAGTTCTAGGAAGCCCGTGGTTTAACTCCTTGACTGTGCTTGTAAATATCTAACTCGTTTGCCTCTCTTTAAATCTGCTGTTTATCTGTACAATTTGTTTCACTGGGTCTAAAAAGCCCCGCTCGGGGGAAAAACTATAGTCCACTGGGTATTTATTTTCTTTTTGTCTTTTTGTCATTATGGACGAGAAATAATGCTCTCGTTTCAGCCTTTTGGGAGCTTTACGGCAGAAACCGTACAGAAGCTTTACAAGTCCGCAATAAAACAGTTTTCATAAAGGTAGGCGAAAAGTCTGCCCGAAGGTGCTCTGTTAGAATTATTCAAAATTAAATACATCATAACATCCAAAGAGCAGGAAAGTGAGCTTTACCGTGAATTTGTTGGGGAAATAGATTTTTCCCAAGGTTTTTAGTTCTGTACCTGTTCTTCGTTGACTTGAATCCTTGTTAACACGAGGTTTCTGATGTAACCAAGCAACTCTGTAGTGCAGTTATCCTCCATGTGTTCATTCAAGTAAGGAATCACTTCCTGAAAAATGGAGACATTTCCACGAATAGTTGAGCAACAGCTTACGTTTGGGAAACAGCTATGCACGTACTAAACGGAAAGGTGTAACAACGGCGTTTCGTCTCGCTCATGACGTAGCATTAGGGAGCTTACGAAACCACGACGTAGACGACAATGCGAACTCCACAAAACAACCGGTTTAGTGAACAAAAACAATAACTTTGCACGCTCCGTACGTGCATTATACATTTCGGTATATTGCTTTGCCGCCTTCTCCTAAATAATGGGGAGTTTAAGCAACGATGACGCCCCAGAAACAATAGGGTAAATGGGGATAAACAATAGCTCTCCATGCTCTGCGCGTGCGGCACGCATTTTCGTACACGTCCTTGCCGTCCTCTGCCTAACAACAACGTGAAATGACCAAGTTTAAGGTTCTGACGACAACGGGAGCACACCACAGTGAATCTTTGATCCTTTATCTTTACTTCAACGCCACTGCTACCAATCCAATCACAGGATATTCCGCTCACGCTGTACAACGCCGACAAGACGGAATAATCGCACAGGACCCACGATTGTACAAATCCATATTTTAAGGCGACGTTTTCGTTGGCATTGGCGTTGTCTGTCCTGAAACTTCCTAATGACGTGATATGACCAAATTTGAGGTTCTGTGAAGGACGTGGGCACAGTGATCACGTATTTTCAACTCTCACTCTACGCTTTTATCACCTTCACACCAGATTAATTCCTCGACAGTTACCACACAATTTAAATGCCGAAAGGCTTGACATAACTGCGTAGTGATAGAGCGATTTTCGCTTGACCTTGAAATGAAAGCGCGCGAAAAACGAACTAGAAAGGTAGCAATTTGATTGGTTTAGTGAACGGAGTCGAACCCGCGCGGCTGTCGATTGCGGTTAGCATTCAATAACATCGGGTGAGGTATATTTGATCCTGGGAAGATTTTTCCGTATGCAGAAAAAGTGCTCAACCTTCCAACTGTCGTACACAGTTGTCAATCAATGTACAGGTACTCGCCACAAATTTTGATTAAGCAACTTCCCTGCTTCACCTATTGTATATATATGCCTTATGCTATAGTACTCACCGACATGATTGATTTAATTAAATGGTCTAAGGCTTGAGTGTCGATCCTAGGATACTGTGGAATATGTAAACAAAAGTGAGTGCCAGAGGTAAATCGATACTCTTGGAGTTTTCTCCCGAGATTCTGTTGTCTTCGTTTGGTCCCGAATTCAAGTCCACCACACTTTGTAAATAGCCAACTGGTTGGCTCATTGCAGTTGGGTTTGTTGACGCTGTTCTGTTTATTATTTCAATTGTTTCTTTCTATACACGGCCCCACAAGGTTGAAGCTTGAAGCTTTTAATATCACAGCGTATAAATAAAGGCTCTTTACTTCACAAAACAAAACGAAATAGAAACAAACAAACAAACAGCAACAACTAAACTAAATTTACTTACACGAGCTACTAACCTGCACGTCTGATACGGAAGATTCACTTCCTACGTCACCAGCCGAGCTTGTAGTGACATCATCTTTCACCACTTTGTCCTTAGGAATAGAATCAGTGCTTACTAAATCACTGAGTTTTCCCTCAGTTCGCAGCCTTTCGTACTCTCGCATTCGGCTCAGCGCCTGTAAAAAAAAAGAAAAAAAAAAAAAAAAAACAGAGACATAATTATACCTTGACGAAAGATGAAGTGGTTTAGCGTGTCCCGTTGGGAAAAGAAACAGACATCACGTCTCTTTGCACACTGGACGCACTTAACGTAAAACTCAGTTACAACCACTTCCGGCCAAAAATTAAAAACTACTGAGTCGCGGTAGTTTATATAGAGATGTTTCGAGAAACGTTGTCCAAATGACAAGTATCAAAGCGTACGCAACAGTGTATATATTCCGCTCCGTTTGAGCCTCTTCATCCCGCCTCGATACAAAAAACTTTCAACCGCTTTTATACTTAATTTTCATTCGAGTGTCAGAAGTAATTACGTCATTGCTTTGGTTTGCTTCGTGATTGGATAAAACAACTTGCGCGAACTTTTCAACCAATCAGATGCAAAACTAAATCAATTGCGACTTCGTCACTCTGGTTTTCCCGCGCTTGGCGTAGGCCGCCTTTCGTTGCTTTGGGTTCTGATTGGCTGGTAAAACAAACTCGTGAATTACTTCGATTTGCAGTTGGTGCAAGTGATTGGCTCTGTAATGACTTTGGTTTTAGTTTTACTGCACTCGATTCAAGCCGCCCTATCAGCCCATAGCTGTATGTCCTATGCTTTTTTTCTTTGTTGTTCAGCAGGCCTTACCTTGTCTAGATGGATAACAGTATCGCCCAGTCCTTCACAGGCGAATGGTGTCTCTCCAGTGTGACTGGATGTTGGGGTGGAAAGGGTGCTACCTGACTCCACATTTTCGGCGTAGTCATAGATTCCTTCTGTCACGGTTTCTGGAGCTGGAACTTCGCCATCTCTCGTCTATTAAAACAACTTTATGGTTTAGGGTCTTTCTTCGGCACTCAAATTCTACAATAAAGGGAGGTAGGGGAGGTAGGGGAGGAATAATTTTAGGGACAAAAGACACGTCACGGAATACTGAAATAGCGACTACCTGCAAGAGTACGAAATTTAGTACGCGATCGAGTTTCAAATCAACTTCGCGTGATTTAGGGGGACAGTCAATTCTTGCTACTAAAGCCTTCTTATGACCGGGTAAGCAAGAAACGAATTGTGGTAAGAATTTTGTGGACGCGTTTGAAATTTTAAATTGCTACTCGTAGTCAAAGCTGAAGGTTACTAATATCTGCCCACCTCCGACTCGTCGTCATCAAATGTCTCGACTGTTTCACTTGGAGTTAGTTCTGAGTTTGATCCTAGCCACTCCTGGAACCGCTATCCCAAAACAACAGAGAACAGCTTATAACCAGAGCTGACTTTTCCCTGCGAGCAGTGGATTCTCGTATCTTATCCGCTTTCGTAGCGAAACGACGGAAACTGAACCACTGCGACGAAGCGATCTGTTCCGTCCTGATTCAGGGACGAATACATTAAAATAAATCTGCCAAAACTAGTTTACAAATTACTCTTTTTTCTTCGCGCAGGCCAATGTCAGCATTGCCACTGTTTATCTTTGAACCAGGTGTACATGTTCACAAAAATATGGCGTCCGCTTCTGCTGCTACGAAAACGACAATTTTGAGCTTTGATGAGCTTTACGCGCTACTTTTCGAAAACGCTTCTTTTTTGTAGGCGTTTTTCTTAGTTAACAGGAGTGATGAAACTCATGTTTCGTACTGTTCCTGCGAGATCTGCACGCATTTGCCCAGCCCGGGAAGAAAAACAAGGGGAGTGCTAACGCACTGGATATGGGAACTGCCGTGTTAAGTGACGTGATGGGTGTTGTTACCGGGCATCCTCGACAGAGAAAGGGTCGCTTGCTCGCAGGGGTTTTTCCCTCGTTTCGCTACCAAAGCGGATAAGAGACCAGAATCCACTGCTCACATGGTAAGCAGGCCTCTACAATATTAATAACAAAATTATTCAAAAGATCTACTTCGATTAAAAACTGTTTGGAAGTCTTTCGCTGCAAAGCTTATTCTAAGAAATGTAGAATGTTCCCAAAAGGTCTGGACAGCATTAAGGAATACTTTTAAAAAAGAACTGAACACATGGGGCTAATTCTAATGGAAAAACATCAGTGGGAGAATAAAGGGCAGATAAATTAATGGGAAATCTTGAAGAATTTCTAGTGTCAACGAAATTTGTTGCGGTGTATTCTGATGTAAAAGTACTTTCCGTGCCTGTTGTAATGCTCCGCCTTCTGTACCCACAGAATCTTCAGTTAAAAATCTTGTGACCAAGTCTTGCAAGGCATACAGGGCACGTTGCCGCAAATAGTCTGACGTCAACAGTTGCAGTTCCCTGAACAATTCAAGCTGAAAAACAAGTCATATCAATGCACCTTAAGGATTAACGCGACACAATAACGTCAACGTAAGGGCGAGCTGCCCAGCTGTGAACTTCGTCAAAACGAAGGTATCTGAGCTTGTGTTTGTATTTAAAACGTGTGAACCGAGCCAACGCAAATGCAAGCGTGAGCACACTGAGTTGGCTGAGTTGTCCGAAGCACAGGGTTAGCGCTAAGCCGAGTTAAATACCACGACTACCTCTTGGTTTTGATCGCACTTAACCCGAGATTGGCACGCTTCGAGCAATTAGGCTAAGGTGTGTCAATAACAGTTCTGTTCTCCGCGGGTTAAGTTAAACGAAGATAGTGCCCTCTACAATGCTGTCGGCTGAGAAGCAGGTAGAGAGTGTTCCGAAGTGTCCTAAACCGCTGTGCTATAATCGTAGGGCCGAATCATGTGCAAAACTGAACAAAACTGGAGAACAACTTGATTGAATCAATGTAGCCAATGAAATGGACTGGTAAAACTCAAAGTGCCTGTCTCGATAGATTTTTCAGACCTGCGTTTTGCAGGTTGTTCTCTTCGATCGTTGTTTCTGAATTAGGCGCTTTCGTTTTGACGCTATCTTAGGAAGAGTAAATTGTGTGTGCGCATCTCCCTGTGCTTGCATCGCACTGCACTTCTGAACCATCCTAAGTTGTGGTGGAAAAGTTAAACTCGACTGATTTGATACGTGTATAATTATACATACACACCAGGTTATTATATGTCAAAATAATGTTGCCTTACCAGAAAATGTGGCCGAGACTCGTTCAAAGAAATTAGTGTAGCAACTTCAGAATAAATAGAATCTCTGAGGGCCTCAAAAAGGGAAAATTCGCTTCCAGCTTCCGAGGCCCTGAAAAGTAAAATAAAATAAAATAAAATAATGGAAGGTTGATTAACAGGTAACAATATACCTCACTCCACGGACTATGTATGTCGTAACAGAGCGGGTTTTTAACTAGACTTAGACCCGTCTAAACGAACCCGTGTGGCTGAAGTCAAAGGCCAATGCAGTCCAATCAAAATGTACCGGAAGCCGGCGATTTTGCCGTCTACAACGCAATATCTGCCGTCTATTTCGCACTAAAGTTCATTAATTTGACATAACAAGGTCAAGGTCTCGCTACTAGTTTTGTACTAATTCCCTTGCCCACTAATCCAGCCGTCTACCCTGCGAGCAGTGGATTCTCTTTTCTTATTCAGTCGCTTTGGTAGCGAAACGAGAGAGAAACCACTGCGAGTAAGCGACCCGTTCTTAAATCACGTCACATTTTCGCACACGTTATGCTCAAAATACTGGTTTGCAAACAAGTTTATCCAGTTCTGTTTTAATTTATTCGTCCCTGAATCCGGACGGAGCGGATCGCTTGCTCGCAGTGCTTTCTCTCGCGTTTCGCTACCAAAGCGGATAAGGGACGAGAATCCACTGCTCACAGGGTACCAGCCGTCTTGCCCGCTACTCAGAAACATTTTGACTGGGCAGCAACGAGAATTCCTTTGAAAAGAATACCCTGATCGCTGACACGCACAGACTCCAGTTGTCATCTCGATAGTTAATCTTATTATATAACTGAGAAAATTACTTCATTATGATTGGCTGAGAGCAGGCAAATTTATCATAAAATTTTAATTTGCACAGTGCAAATTTTATATGTTGAAGTGGCGAGTGACGTGATGCCGGCGGTAACTTTAAAAACAATCAAAATGGCCGAGCGTTTTCCTTCTTCAACCGCGGCAGCCTGAGAACTTAAACAACAGGCAGCCAATGCTAACACATATGAATTATTTCATGTATACTTCACATTATTTCACTCCTCACGGGAGATATGAACTCACTAAATTGACCTCGCTCCCAATGTGTGGCTTCATAGCTCAGTTGGTAGAGCATCGCACCGGTATCGCGGAGGTCACGGGTTCGAATCCCGTTGAAGCCCTGACTTTTTCAGGCTTCTCCTTTCCAATTGCTTAAATTGGAAAATTAACTGCGATGATCTTTCTTCACTTTCACAACCAAAAGTACCACCAATTGGCTGAGTGTTTGGAAAAATTGGGTAGAATTAAGAGGACGTAACAAAACTAGAGGTGTATTCTACAAGTGAAGTCGATAAATTTCTGCACGCGCTAGTAATTTTCTTAGTCATATAACAAATGAGTAATCGTATGAAAGCTCGACCAATTAAGGATCTATACTACTTGTGATATTTAAACATTCTTTCAAACTACTCTCGACTAAACGCTCGTGCAATTTTGAGACAATTTTCAAATATCACTCGTAGTGTAAATCCTTAATTGCACTCGCGAAATACCAGGTGAGCTGTCGCGCGGAAACATGACATCTTCGCGCGCGTAAAGATCGCTGTTGCTATGGTTATATAATCGCGCCTTTGTCCGAGTAAAAAATATTAAATTGAAATGGTTTGGTATTTCATTGGTGTTTATATGCGCTCAATCGTGAAATATTTTTCAACACTCTTAGAGAAATGTATCTCCGCGCGGCCACGTCATATCCTCTACATACATCACGAGAAACTTACCTGTCAGCATCTTGCCAAGACCTTAAGAAGAATACGGACAAAAAAATACCAGTTATACCCGTTTCAAAGGCAATAAATTTCAGATTGAAGCTATATAGGGCCGACACAGGGGAATCTTTGCTTTCATTTTTTGCCTCATTAGCATATTCTTATCATTCTCTGATCAAGCCATTAAAATATTAGGGAGCTTAAGCAAGGAAGACGACGACGGCCACGACAACGTCTTCTGAAAACATAATTTTGCGTTACTGTAATCACTTCGTGCTTAATCCAACTCGTTCCGGGTGTAAAACAATTTCTAACCGTCCAGGAAATGGATTGGCATGAACGTCGTTGAAGTTAAGAAAAACAATGGAAAATTCATCTTCTTGCACTCACGTCCCACCCAAAACTTCAAATTTGGTCATTTCAAGCCGTTAAGCCGAAAACGGCAAAGAAATGCATCAAAATGTAAAACGCACGTGCAGAGCGTGCGGAGCCATTGTTTTTGCTCATTAAACCTATTGTTTTGTGGGGTTCTCGTTGCCGTCGAGGTCGTCGTTGCTTAAGCTCCAAAATATCTCTGAATATTGAACGAAAATAGAAATGAGTCATCTCTGAAAATTTGCGCCCGAATAGTTCTGGAGAAATTTTCCGTTAAATTCGCAAATTGTCACCCAGCAGTTTTGCAGTTTTTCATGGTTGATATTTCCTTAGATAATGTTTGCAAAGAGTTCAAAATTGTACAGATTACTCAGGTTGACCGGCTCCTTCAACTTTTGAACTTAATTTGTATCTACACCGAGCCCTTCTAACGGCTAACTCGTATGCTAATGAGCAAAAATGTACACAATGACGTCAGCAAAGATCGCTTTATTAGCGGTAATAGGCCTTACCCCTTACGAAGTAACGCATGACAATTCATTTGCTCAGTGACTACTATAAATACCCCAATGCAATGTTTTAGTCACTGGACAAAAGAACTGCGATGCATTACATCATAACGGGTATAGTCTAGTCACATTATTCTAAGCCCGGAAATATGCAGGGCCGCTCCTACATGCTGATTTGCACTAGCGACGGAGTTGGAGTCCGAGTCGTAATCGGAACAGTAGAGTGTCGCCTACGATCAAATGAAGACCATACTATCGGAGTCACAAGCAGAAGCGCAGAGGAACAAACCAATCACAACGCATGAGAACGATAATTATTATTGGGTTATTCGTCCGCTTCTGCTTGCGACTCTGACAACGCAGTTTTCACTAGATCGTAAGCGACGTAGGCGGAAGAAAATGAAACCGTTCTGATCCTTGCGACTCCGATTCCGTCGAGCTTACGACTCCGCTTACTACTCCATTGTTCGGTTTTCACTTGGTCGTAAGCGCTCCTACGACTCCGCTTACGACTCCGACGCCGACGCTAGTGAAAACCAATCTTACGAGTCTCCTACAGGTCAATAGCATAGCGCCTGAACTAGTTAGTCGCAAGCTCTGATTCCTAGTGGGAGAACTAGGAATGCAAGTTATTAATGATGCACCTGCGAGAAAGACGACATACTAGTCGCTTGGCAACGGGACACCTGAACCAGAGTCCCAGGCAGGAATCGAACCTACGACCTCAGTAACACCGGTCGGACGCTCTAACCACTGGGGAGGATGATGTAATGCACCATCATTAATAAGTTACTGTTACGCTGAATCACATCGCATTGTTGAGCCCATAGACCCGCTCATCAGGAGTTCTTGAAGATCAGTGGTTAGAGAATCCGACCGGTGTTACGGAGGTCGTGCAAAGGTTTTATTTCTCTATGACCGTGTCATTACAGAATTATACACCTCTTTTATTTCCAGGCGTAAAATAAACTATTATTTCTCTTCCTGCTATCACGATCTGGACTGATCATCGGCCTCTATAGATTTCGTCCTCCTTTTTGGCCCAAACTTTGTAACACTTTTCCAGGATTTCAAGGACTCTGTTCACTAAGGTTCAAAAATGTCTATTGGCTCTCACCACTTCAATATTGATGCAATCAGAACATAGCTCTTAGACCCTTAAAACGCCATGACTTGTTTTCTTAAACATAGCTAGAAACCATATTCTCCTTCTATGCAACTCTTACAGGCTAGATGACCATTCGGAAATCTGGAAACAACGAATTCAAGGCAAGGCATGAAGCATGACATGCACTTGTCCAGGATATTTTAAATTACAAATTCATCTCTTAAGAGCTTTCAAGGTGATCGCGAACTCGGTTTGTGTCGGGTTATGCTACTAATCATGACTGTACACTCACCCTCTTGCCACATCCTGTGCCTCTCCCGGTACACTGGAAGCTCTTGAAGATGTCTCTACTGATTCACCCACAAACTTTTGCGCTAAATTCATCCCAGCACTCTTTTGAGTCGTCTTGTCCTTCTGCGCCAGGTTAGCCACTGCTGAGGCTCTTAGAGGAGTGTTGAACGCCCGACCAATGACCTCTTCACTGCTTTCGTTTTTGGAGGCGGCTGCACTCGCTGCAGCGGCTTCTACAACGTAAAATGAAGAGTTCCTTTAAGGACCTTTGTACTACACTATCCCAGCTTCCCGAGGGTGTCCACTGTCAGCGGGAGCTTCGACTGTAATAGTTTCTGCGCAACATCACGGCGCATGCAATTCGTATCCTTATCTTATGCCACGTCGCGCACAGAGTGAGGCAGTAAAGGCTTGAGTGTGCATGAGCTTAGCTCCTTTAAATGCCTTTCGTCTTAACCTAATTCTTTCCTTTCTCTCTATATTTTTATAAAACAAGAAAATGTGAGCGTGGGAAGTTCTAATTACGTCTGCTTTGCTCAAGTATGACAGAATTTATCCAAAACGCGCCCGCCAGTCAATTATCAGTCATTAGTATCACCCACGTAGTGGACTAATGCAAATCCTGCATTTTCATTGGCTACGCTACTAGAGGACTATTAGCAATAGTCCTCGAGTAGCGAAAAGCGTGAAGCTTTCTTTCGTTTTATTCCCAAATAAGTATTTCTTCAACTTGCATTTGCCAACTTTTTTATTGCCTTTTCTGTCCAACTAGTTGGGTGATACTAAAACCCTTTGCCCTCAAGGGCCACGGGTCAATAGCCCATTCGGCTTCGCCTCGAAAGGGCTACGGGTCTAACTGTTAATTAGCGACCATTAGATTGGAGTACGAGTACGACTGCGGGTCAATCTCGTCCCCAGAGCCCACGTATCTTTCGGCCAGTACCAAGACACGGAACTCTGGAACAATCAATTCCCAGAACTACGTTGATTGGCTACTCGATCTATCAAACTGCTCATGCGTAAACAAAATCAACAGCTGAGCGCAAATTTTAAACGAATGTGGCACAGAAAACTCCAACTAAACTTGCAAACACGAAGATTTGTCGCTGCTGTTGTAAACCCTTGAGTTCTAATAATCGCCTCATTTCACTTCTCAGGAAATCGAAGATCAAACCCAAACTTTGGTACATGAGTGACTTGCCAAAACCCGTCTGTAAAACCGCCAGAACATTCTCTTCATCATCACAACCGCTTTCAAAATTTGATATTGCTGTTTTTTCAAAGCCTAATTGGACTTTCCTAGCTTTTGGAGTGCGTATTGTATGCATGCGCCGTGTAACCGGAACTCCTAAGATCTTGGAGTCTGGAAATTGATTATTCCAGAGCTCCGTGTCATGGCGCTGACCAAAAAATGCGCGAGCTCTGGGAACGAGATTGGACTGCGGGGACGAGTTTTCCGTACTGAGCATGCGCATTAGGTTTGGCGGTCGATTTTTTTCGGAGTGCGCATGCTCGGAATGAAAAACTCGTACTCATACACCAATCTAAGAGTAACTAGTATCGGGGTCGCATAGATTTGGAACGTCGCATCTCCGAATTGCCCTCAGTCAGTCACTTGATCCTTACATGATAAGCCGTTATGACATCCGCATCAGTCAGAACTTTCTGTTTTCATCGTCCAGCCTAATTCACCTTGCCGGTGTTTTTTTTTATTTGGTCTTTCTTGAGAAATTTACCTGGATTACCGTAATCTTAGATCAACAAGATAGAAATACACGAACATGAAAACAACCTAATGGCAAATGTTTAGATGATAAGGAGCTGTTTTCAATTAGGTGTCGAAAGTAATCACGCGACTTCTCTGATTTTGGTTTGCTCGACTGGATTAAAAACATTGAGCGAACTTTTCAACCAATCAGATGAAAAACTAAAACCTATTGTGACTTGGCCACTCTCGTTTTCCCGCTCTTAGCACCGGCCGCCTTTACTTTCTTTGGGGTCTGATTGGCTAGTCAAACCAAGGTCGTGAATTTATCTCGATTTGTGATTGGCTGAACGCTGTGTTTGCTTCAAAACGTGATTGGCTGAGAACGTGATTGGTTGTTTTCCCGCGCTTGGCGCTGACGGCTGCCTTGACTTGCTTTGCGTTCTGATTGGCTAGTCAAACCAAGTCGTGAATTATTTCGACTTGCGATTGGCTGATGGGTGTATTTGTTTCAGAACGTGATTGGCTCCGTAGTTACTTTGGTTTTGGTCTTACGACGCTCAGTTGAAAACGGCTCTATAGACGCTCTTCATGACACACACCTTGGTACGAGCTGGGGTCATATTTACGCCCCTGTCTGATGTTGCCGGGGGAAAGCCCCACCCCTGCCGCGCATGAATCAACTTCTCGAACCACCTTAACTGAATTGGACACTCCTGATGGGGTGGGCGTTGGAGCAGGCTCAACAGGATGCCCACTACGAACAGCAGCCCTTGGACTTGGTATTCCTGTGTCTGGGTTTACATTACAACGGTTCTGCGATGCCTTCGATCTGCTCTCTGATGCTAGCGCGTTCTCACTTGGTTCAGCAGCTTCATGAGATGGACGCCAAGCAGTTCTGTATACAGGTGCCGAAGCGGGGGGTTGATAGGCGAATGTGAATGGAGTCTGACTTGTAGTCGGTGCTGAGAATGGGGGCTGCACAAAGCTACTGGATGGCAGGTTCATAAACATCGGAGATGCGTGGCTGGTGATGTTGGGTGAGGCAGTTTGAGGCCTGTTTGGCGAGGTGCTGTTTTGGTTGACCGCAGAGGAAGGGTTATACGAGAAAAGCTCTTGAAATTGGTGCTGGAGAAGAGCCATATCTTGATGTTGTTGCTGAAGTTGTGCATAGCACTGGTTGAGACTATGCAGTATCTGGTACTGCTGCTGCATGTAGCGCTGTTGATCAAAGAAGCTTTGGAGTCCTTGGTAGGCGTCTTGCTGCCGCTGTTGATAATGCTCAAATGGGTTTCCCCCTACAATGATAATTGATGGACAATAGTAAAATACCAAATGCTGGTACAATGTACTCATCTCAGCCTGCTAGTAGACTGCGAAAGTGCAATTAAGTAACAAGAATTACGGCAGTTTTGCAAGCGAGTAACTATTTTTAATCCGTATGCCAATCCAACTTTTCAAAGTTTCTGATGCCATCTCTAGGACTGATGGGAAACATAGCTAAAATTACAGTAAATGTAAATAGGCAACGATTTCGGTCAACTTTAAGCATCGTAACTGCTAAAATTTCACTACTAGTGACACCCAGACTGTCTTTATAGACCGAATTCATAAATGGCGGCTAATAAATTATCTTTTCAGTAGCCTCATTTTAAAGCTACTAGCCTCTTCTTAACGAGGCTAGGGAGGAAAATTGATATAAAGAGAAAAGAATAATTTATTAGCCGCCAAATATGAATTCGGTCTATTTGCGCTTTTTAAAAACATGCGGACTCTCAAGTTCTAATTTCAATCAACGGTTTTGTTTTTTGCTGTCGTCAATCACATTTGCGGACCGGGTCAAAAGCTGCATCGCGCTTTGTGATTGGTGGATTTCGATCCATTTTGTCGGTTTCTGTTTTAAACAGTTGGTCAACTGTCACAGTGAATACGATTGACCGTTGTTAGAAACAAAAACATTAATTAGATAGAGGCGCAGTGAAGGAGATGATTTCTTTGAGTACAGGGAACACATTAAGACCACCACCGCATATTTTTTTTAGAAAACTTCCCAAGGACCCTCACAATGAAAGACGTGCAAATTGCTGCGAAATCTAGACGAGAAGACTTATACACCAAATGCCGAGTTACGGACATCATGTTCCCCGCAGTCTCAGTTTCCATTGGATAAATGATATACCAGACATAGCTGGAATTATTCACGTCAGTCGTTAAGTTACAGAGGTTCAAAGTCGGACAAGATCACAAACATGAATCGTATTTTTATCCAGGTTGGCACGGGAAAATCGTGAGGTTATCTCAACTGACGACACTATAATTTTGGTAACGATGAAAGAAAGTATTATACGGGCATGCAAATAATACCAACATTAGTGACCCTCACCAAGACCAGGCATAGCACCAGCAATGTTATGAAAGCCCCCAGGACTCGAAGCAGGCCCACTGGGAACCGGTCTGCCAATTACAGTGGATACTAACAACTGCTGGTCCCTCAAAAGTCCATTGCAAAGGGTGGTGAGGCTGGAGACTTCCTGGTGCAGCCGCTCACAATGTCGCTCCCAGGCTTGACGTTCCATGCTGAACTGTTCCTGCTCTCGTTCCTTGATCAGTTGCTCTGCAGGAGTAAAGTTCTGCAACGAATAATTGCAACAGTATTTGTTACAAATTCAGTTCCCTGTTCTCCCAGAACAACGGGGAACGACAACTGGCAGACTTGTTGTTGCAAGCTCAGCCTTCCACAAAATGAAGGAGATGGAGTGAGATGCTTAATTAACAGCTCTTCTAAAGTATTTATTTTATGAAGACCATAACTTAACAATTAATTTTGCTCCCAACCATAACAACAGCTAAACGTATGCACCCACGCAGAGAAAGCCAAGGACCGGAGCTAGCTTTAAGGAACAACGTTGTTTCAGAAGTACAATCAGTAAAGACGAAACATTGCATTTCAACAACTAACGGAAAGTTCCTGTTTCATATTTCGGATGTTTTCTGGTTACTGACCCATCCGAGCTCATGGGGAATTTAACCAGGGATACTGACACTTACTATCAGACCGACAAGATACTGAAGATCAATTGTTCTCTACTCTGTGACAAAAACTACCTCTTGTCTGATCCTTCCTCTAGAATTCCTGTCAAAGTAGAAAGTTCTGGGCCAGTCCTCAAACGTCAATCCTCTTTCCCTGTCCCTTTTTCTGGCTCCAGCTGTGAAAACACGAATATAACATTTGCCAGCCTTGTTGGAGACATCAGCGTGGCAAGACAGTCTCACGCATTTTTGCACACTTTGAAGTCTGGACGCGAAACTTAGCGGAACAGGAATATTCAAATTCCTTTGCATGTAGCTGTTTCCCTTCTGTAAGAGAAAGAAGGCGGCATGACTCGGTGCTTAAGACGCAAATCCCTCTCTGACCATGCACCCCATCAATTTGTCTTCGGTGCTCCCCGATGCAACTCCACCATGCTTTGTAAATAGGGAGTTTACGAAACGACGACGGCGGCGGCAACGAGGACTTCATTCAAAAACACGACTTCCCGTTATTGGTATCACTACGGAACTATTTCGTGCCGTTGCACATTCAAAGAAATCCATCGTCATCGGTGTGCTTACGTCCTCCAGAGAACCTTAAATTTGGTCATTTCACGTCGTTGTTTAGGAGATGACGACAAAGAAATGTACCAAAATGTAAAACGCACGTGCAGTGAGTGCAAAGCCATTGTTTTTGCTCACTAAACCTATTTTTTTTTAATAAAATAATTAGGATCATGGTAGTACGCGCGCTCTCATTGGTCAATAGGTGTGTTTACATGAGAGTACGTAAACGCGGTTGCGACATCACGCGAATTTTGATTGGTTATGTGTTGTAAGATGCGAGTTTTGACTGGCCGGTAGGAAATGTGAGCGTGTATCAAGAAAATCTAATGCAATCAAGAAGTAAATAAACAGCATTTTCCATCATTTGTCGAATTATTTTTGAGAATTATTTTATAAAAGCAATAGAGGGGGGTAGGGGTGGTTGGGAGAATTCGAGACAGTTATGCAAGCCCTCGACTTCGTCTCGCCTATTGTTTAAGCGGCGTTGTCGTTGCCTTCGGCGTCGCCGTTTCGTCATTCCAGTTGGGTTTCTCGCTGTGTGCATCTGCTGCTATGTGTATTCGAATCATTTTTTTCCACACCACCCGACAAGCTTCAAGCGGTAAATTCCACCGCATAATGGTGTACAGGTTTTTCAATTTACTTTATTTTAGGTTACTTTACTTTACCATATCTAGGTAAGGATGTACTCACTTCAAGGACCGTTTAGGTTTTTTTTTTATTTCTTTCAAGATGGTGCGGCCCCTGCCAACACGACGTTGGCGACCTTTAGATCGGAGTACGAGTACGACTACGAGTACGAATTTTCCGTACTGAGCACGCTCATTAGGTTGGGAGCTCGAGATTTTTCGAAGTGCGCATGCTCGGAACGAAAAACTCGTTCTCGTAATCATACTCGTACTCTCATCTAAAGCTCGCTATTACCTTGCAACGTGGTACCATCAATCTTGCGTTTCTTTCCTGGATGGGATTCACTATCCACGCTCCGTCTGAATGCAGACATTCGGGGTACTCGTTCCCTGCTCCTGAAGACAGCCTCTGCTCCACCCGTGAAAACTTCCGGCTCTATACGCTCTTCTTCCTCTTCTTCCGCTTGTACTATTCCATCGGGGTAATCATCTTCCACTTCGACCGGAATCTGTAAAGAAGGAATTGAATCGAACACACGTGGTCTTTTTTAATAGCCGTTGACCGCAACTGGTTTCAACAGATTTCTACATCTGCGTAAATGTGCCGGAAGTACGTGATTCGCGGACTTCCTGCTTCGGAACCAGCCAGAGATCATTATTGTTGGTGCTGACCGACAGAATCGCGGCCTCTGGGGACGAGAATGTGATGAGGGTGAATTCTAACTCACTTATGCACATGCGCAATGAATGACTTATTGTGGGGGCACAGATGTGGAACCGGATCGTGGAACCTGCAAACTTAATAGCAAAAATGCAACTAATAGACCAAATCGGCTAACTCGATGTTGTACCCAATTCAAATCTCCCGGGGTTTAGATTCTTTGTTTATTGTCCTTGCATTATAATGTAGCATTCACATTTAAATGATATGGAAATACTTGGAAAGAGACCGTTTCATTCCCAAAGGATTTGAATTGGGTACAACACTGAGTCAGCCGATTTGGTTTATTCCAAAATCACGTGATTTCCAGCAGGTCACCATTCTTCGTTACCTGTGCTCCGGGATTGTCCTCATCGGACTCGTCCGCCGATACTGCTGAATCATTCTGTGTGCTGCTGGGCTGTGTGGAGCCTCCCCAGGTAGCTGTTGTGATATCTGCACTCATCATACTCACGCCAAACCCTTCATCAATGTCCCCACTTCTGCCACTTCTGATCGAGTAGGTTCCACCTTCTGACAGATCGTCCAGACCAGCTTTCTTCCGTTTCTCTAAGAACTTTTGCTTTCTCCTCTTCAATTTCTCTTCGTGCAGCTCTCGCTGCCGTCTCAGTTCTGACCATACCAATGCACTGGGACGAGCTGCAATGAAATGAAAGTCGACTTGATTTTACCTCCAAAACATTTCTGACTCCAGTTGTTAGAAACGCTAAATATAATAATAAATAATGATAATCACTTTATTTAAGTCTCGGGTTATCTAGCCGAGCACGAGTGCTCTACTAATTGGGGAGACGTGGAGAGGGGAAAACCGGAGAACCCGGAGAAAAACCTCTCGAAGCAGAGTAGAGAAACCAACAAACTCAGCCCACATATGACGCCGAGACCGGGAATCGAACCCGGGCCACACTGGTGGAAGGCGAGCGCTCTCACCACTGCGCCAACCCTGCTCCCCAAAAATACTGATCAGTGTGAAGTAAACAAGCCACCAGTTTGATCGAGCATATGTTTTGGCACATAATGTGTGCTAAGCGGACAGACAATATGTTTCTAGAACATTTGACGAAGTGGGCGGCCATCTTACAAATTTTGCACTGCAATCAAAGTTCGCCGATTAGTTGCATTTTCCCTGCTGATGAAAATGTTGGCCTGGTTCAACCAAGGAGAACCACTAAATGCAACAATGACATGGCTTCCAAACGGTCAAACAAGTTTGACCAATTTGATTGTTCTGCCGGTGTTCAAGAGCCACTTATTTAAACAAGTCTAATTTGCTTATGGTCTCCACCACTCTCACCGCTCTGGTTCTTCTATTTCTTAAGGAAAAAAAAAATACAAATACTACAACAGAAATTTGACAGTATAAAGTTCACCATTAGAACCTACAGCAGGCTGAGCTCCTCATTCCTTTTATGGAGAGCAATGTGTGTTATGTAGAACAAATTAGTGATCCGCTATGCAGGGGAAGAAGCCAGGATACACTCGCATAGTCTCAAAAACAACAACAACAACAAAGAAACAAACCAAAACAAAACTTTCAGATGAATGGCACCTGTGTCTGGTAGTACTCACTAGCTGAACTGGCCATGGTGCCAGCGTGGTTGACCCGGTGGTGTAATGGTTATCGTGCCCGACTAGCATCTGGGGAGGGGCAGGCTCGATTCCTGCTCGTGACATGTTTTTCTTTCATGAGACGTTATGTCGCAGGTAAGGTTTCCGGTGTATTGAATGTTAATGGGTGTAAGGGATAGTACAAGAAAGGAAGTCAAAATTGGTAACGTACGGAACACGAGTTTCTATGGATTGTAATGAACTCTGTGTACACCAAAAAATAAATAAACAATAACCTAACAACAATAATAATAATAATAACAATAATAATGATAATGATAATGATAATGATAATGATAATGATAATGATAATGATAATAATAATAATAATAAGCACCTCTTGGAGGCTCACTGGAGTCGACAGATCTCGCTGCTTGTAGGTCCGACCCATAGAAAGGTGTCTGAGTTGAGCTTTCCCTGTTGACGGCAGCAGTGCTAACTGGTCCCTTTGAGCCATTTGATCTACCAACTGTGAATGTATCATCCCTAAATAATGACCTGACTGATTCCACACTCTGGGGCTGTGCTCGGGTGGTCTAAGACGACAGGAGAGAAAGACGAGCTATTACTGAGCTGTTCCAGGCTACTTCACAATGAACATGTATACCATCTGAGAGAGATTTAGAGCGGTTTTCAATTGAGTGTCAAAGGTAATTACAGGGTTCGTGCAGGAATTTCAGAGTTAAATTTAAGGACTTTTTAAGGAGAATTTAAGGACTTTTTAAGGAGAATTCAAGGACTTAATTTTGACTTTCAAGGAGAAGAAACGAAGAAGAATAAAGCTTCTCTAAGCGTTTGTTTCCAATAATGGCGGCACATTTTTTGCCAAGGCGCTCTTGAACCAGATCACTTTCTATATTTTTTTTCTCTTTTATTGTTTCCAATATATTTTTTCACATTCAATGCGTATTTAAGTAAAAAATTCAAGGAGTTTTTAAGGAGTTTTTTTAAATTTCTCATTTTTAAGGAGTTTTCAAGCGCCCTTAAATTTGCAAAATATATTCAAGTAGTTTTCAAGGAGTTTAAGGAGTAGCACGAACCCTGGTGATTGGCTCTATAATGACTTTACTTGGCTTTTACGACACTCAATCCGCCATTTCTGAGTTCGCTCCAGCCTCTTTTTCAAAGCGAGTCTAAGTGCGAAGTCTTTCTTGTGAAAATGAGATAATTATTCATAATGGAAACTGACACTAATCACCATCACAAAACAATTGCATTTAGACTCGCTTTGGAAGAGAGGCTAATTCGGAAATGGCCTGCTAAAAACCACTTTATCAGCTGGAGATTACACTGCAATACCACATAAAGATACAATACTTTAGTCAAGTGCTACAGTGGCCACCGTGAATGGACCATTTACAGTAAATAGGATGGCGAGTTTTAAGCCTGGTGAATTGATGAAACGATGAAATTAATTTTATCTGAGTGCTCCTATGGAGCAGGAGTTGAACCTATGAGTGGAGCCTATTAAGCCAAGGACTCAAGCCCAGGATTTGAGCCTGTGACTTTTGTCCTCAAACACAACAGGCTTCCGGAAGGTGTCCCACGACATGCGTGTGGAACCATGGGGGAACACAAAGTGGCTGCAACTGGGATAAGTGACATATCTGAGATGATAACTGGTGGAAGAAGATTAATAAAAGCTTGCAGCATCGCAAACTTTCTTTTATATTATGCTTGGAGATGCAGCCACGAGTTTTCTTTTATTTCATTCAACATGCATCGATGCATTTTGCCCTTTTGATCTATACCTGTGTTGCCACTGTTTTATGGGGCTCAGAATGTTGGCTCAACCTTGTAAGTTCCTGTTGCACTTCCAGCAACCTTTGCCTCTCTTGTTGCAGCTGTTCAAGCTCTGTAGTTTGTTTGTATAAGTATCTCTGATAAACAGCTTCTTGGTCACTCCCTTTTGGAAGAAAACAGTTACCATTTCTCAGAAAGAAAAAAAAAGACAGCACAAAGCTCAGAACAGTAACTTATGTTTCAAAGGACAAAAAGTTACGGCTGTAATCAAAGTTTAAGTCCAATTCAAACCTTAAGGGGCTGTTTACAAGGAGCCAAGAAGTTCCTAGCACTAGGAAGATCCTAGGAGACGGATCATCCCAGCGCCATGTTTTCTGTATTCAGTTTGCATGCAAAAGTTATACTTGGCCCTTGCGCTAGGATCTTTTTAGTGATAGGATCTTCCTAGCTGGGAGATATGAAGATCCTATTAACACCATGTAAACTGCTTTCACTTGTAAAGGTCATGTTACACGAGGCAATTTTTCTTGCAACATGCAACGCAACAAACGTTGCGTTGCAAGTTGCAAGAAAAAATTCACGTGTAACACCCCATTTTGCAACTGCAATTGTTGCGTTGCGAGTTGCAAGAAAAGCAGAACGACCCTCTACTTTTCGCAACGTTGCGAGACAAGTTGCTTGCGTGTAACATCCCCTCAGAAACTTGCAACGCAATTTTGTCAGAATGGGCCAATCAGAGCTCATCTTTCGCTCGCGGGAGATTTCAAGATGGCGGCAGTCGTAAACAAAGAAAAGAAGTTAAGTGATAAGGAAAAAATTGAACTACTAAAAGATTACAAAACATTACCCCTGCTGTGGAATCAAAACGAAAAATCGCCAAAGAAAACTGACAAGACCAACGCAGCTAAAGACCTGGCTGGGAAACACGGTTTAACCAACGAAGGACTTAAGCGAGTTACACATTCCTTAAGGACATCGATGACTCGCGAAGTCAAGAAGAAACAAGAGCATGCTGGCTATGTCTCCAGCTGGAAGTTCTACGAACACATGCAATTTCTTGAAGAGGAAATAATAAAGAGTTTGCAGCCGGAAAAAAATTCCCGGACCGAAGACGAAACCGTATCGCTGCTTGAGTTTTACAGGGAAAACCCCTTGCCTTTGGAACCACTGCAGTGCTGAGTACAGGGATAGAAACGTCAAGAACTTGGCAATGGAGAAGCTGAAGGATATGTTGAAAAGGTTCACGTAAGAAGAGATAAAGGCTCACTGGCATGCAGTTCGCCATCTTGTTTGTTATTGTGCGCGTTGCAAGTTGCGAAAAAAGTTGCAAACGTGTGACACCCCCTCTGCAACTTGAAAGGGGTTTTAGTCGTCATCGTTGCGTTGCAAGTTGCAAGAAAAATTGCCTCGTGTAACATGGCCTTAAGATCCTAGCACTAGGGACAGAGAACCAAACATGGCGGTTTCCGGCCTTTCAGGAGCTTTTTTCACCAATTATGAACAATAACTGCAACCGAAATTCCTGCTTGTAAACCAAACGGAATATTTCGCTTTCTAGAATCTTCCTAGTGCTAGGATCTTCCTCCCTCCAAGTAAACAGCCCCTAAGCCCAGCTCCTCGTTAAGTTCAACACACACTGACACGAAAGGCTTAGTTTTGCAAGATGCATTCTATATTTCAGCGACCAATCCAGCGTAGACTTTAGATTCCAAACAAGTCTAAGGAGAAGGGATGACAATTGAGGTGCTGTATGCAAAATAGTGACTTTATTTTCTTTGTATCTTTTATTTTGTCAAGTCGTTGCCAAATTCTGAAAAATAAACGGCGAAGGCCCTCCAGTGAATTGCTTCAAGTCGTATAGAATAATAGACCATTTCCGAGTTAACATCAGCCTCTTTCTCAAAGCGAGTCTGAGTGCGCGAGTTTTGTGACGGCAATTAGTTTTACTTTGTATATGAATAAACGGATTTTTGTGAGAAAGATTTCGCACTTAGGCTTGCTTTGAAAAAGAGGTTGAAGTGAAACGGCCGATGGAAAACAGAAACTCTGTGTTGATCAGTTGGAAGAGCACCGGACTTTGGTGCGGGAGGTCTCGGGTTCGAACCCCAAAAAAGACCAACACTGACTAAGTGTCTTAAAATAACTGAGGAGAAGGTGTTGCCTTTCCTTAGACAACGGCAAATGGTTGAACTTTTTAATCTTCTCGGATAAGGACGATAAACCGTAGGCTACAAAGACCCAACAAAGTTCCACACAGTTGACATCACCGACCATGCAATAGACCTTTTTATCGATATGGCGGCCATCTTGAATTCTACTGTTGTGCAAAAGAATATCATGGGATCGCCTGGGGCAGATTCATACATGTTGTGGGTATAAATTTAGTGTTCCTTTGAAAATTTTCGAGCCACTTTGATTTTTACATCCTTCGTTTCACACCAGGTCCATTCACACCAGGTCCATTCAGTTTGAACTACAGTACCCTAAACCAAACGTGTCATCAACATTGCCTTTGCAAAAGTTCAGAGGGTTTGTACCCTTTTTCCGTCAAGAATTCAAGGACTTTTCAAGGATTAAATTAGCATTTTTCAAGGACTCAGTGCAGCACAAAATCAAACCAAAGAAATAGCTTTTACCTTTTTACCATTTTACGTCGTGTTTGCCACTGGAAAGTCTGGGTTGAATGCCGTGCGTAACAAATTTCAAGAACTCTCATCTCCAATTGCAATTTTCAAGGACCTTCCAAGGGACCTTCCAAGGCCTTAAATTTTCATTTTGAAATCCTACAACTTTCAAGGATTTTGAAGGCGCGTGCAAACCTTGAGTTCATTAATTTCGGCTGGTCAGAAGAATAGCAATTTAGATCACAAATACAAACAGGGCACTGAGAAAGAGCAACACCAGTTCACCTAAAAACCAACCCTCTAGATCCAGCATTCTGTTCCTGTTCAGAGAAGCTGTATCTGCATCAGCCTCCTCATCTTCCGTGGCCGAAGTAACTTCCTCATCTTCATTTTGCACATCACCTTCATTATCATCTGAAGTCTCAGAGCGGTTGCTTTCCTCTCGCCCTTCCGCATCTTCTCCGTCATCGCTTTCATTGTCACCATCATCGTCATTGTCATCATCATCATTGAAGTCTTCGTCATCAAAGCTCAGTTCCACTAATTCTGCTGGTAGCGCTGGCGATGCATCTGGAAACTACAGTGTAACAGAAACACAGAACAGCAAATCTACAGGTTAGTCAAGAATTTAAATTGGTGAACAAGTCATCAAGAGGTCTACATATAAATAGAGGGGTTTAACTTTACTCTTGGCTTGATATGTTTTAAAATAGCTCTTTCATTTTTCACTGTTCCGGATTATGACTGTTAATGATGTTAATAATAAGATTATGATAATGTTTCTAAACCAGAACAGGCTTAAGCCATAACATAAGTTGCATAACCAATGCCATGTAGTCAACCACTTTTGCTCAAAATCAACATGGTAGTGCATGTTGGAATCATTATTCATAAACACTTAATGCTGGCCACAGCATTGATGACAAGCATCCGATCTACAATTCCATCTTGCTACAATAAAGTAATTTCAAAATGTCTTAAACCGTTTTCCATTCGGAAGATTTTACATACCTGCTGTATCTTTTTCACAAGTTCCTGCAGTTGCTTTAGTTTCTGTTTTGCTGAATTCAGTTTCCTAAAATGGTTGAACGAAGACTTCAGTCTCAGGGTGCATTGTTTTGAGACTATTCAGTTTTTTTTTTTTTTTTTAAAGATTGGACCTCATGTGCCTTAGGAAAGGAAATAGCAACAGATTGCTAGCCTACGGGCAGTAATTTATTTTCAATTCTGTTTTGTCCTTCAATATTCAAAGAAAAGTTTTTAAACTTAGGGAACCTCCACTCCTACAATAAGATAACTTTGAATCGCAGGAAGCAATGTTTAAAATCAAATTTATTGAACATTTTTCAAGGAAAGCCTCTGTATCGGGAAAAATGAATTTTAGAATCGCTTATTTTCACTTTTTTTACTGGGCGCCGCCATCTTGAATAATTGTGACCTTTTACGTTGCCCTATTGTTATTATACTAAAGGTCTTTGTGTCACAATAGAGCAACTGTAACATGTCACAAATATTATTCAAGATGACAGTCCCCTGTAAATTTGAAAGTGAAAATGAGTGATTCTAAAATTACTTTTTCCCGGTTCAAACAACTTTGATTGTAGACGCCATTTCCCATGGTTCAAAGTTATCTTTTTGTGGGAGTGGAGGTT
>BLFK01000444.1:2543757-2566257 GCA_014634185.1 Astreopora myriophthalma | reverse complement strand
CCCAATATTATACAATACTGATTAACAAAATAAATTAACAGAAATATAGAGTACATGCTGCCCCAAATAACCATAGGGGCTAGAAAAAAGGTCAGCTATAAGAAAGGTCAGCTATAGTGACAACCCTGTCCTATGTCTAAGTTGTGTTTGAAGGAACAGCACTCAAATTATAATGGGTAAATGTACGACACTTTGGATACTCTTTCCAAAGACAGGCTCAATTTTCGGATTCAATAAATTTGATATTTTCTCCAAGCACACAATGCAAAATAATTTTTACTCCAACCCAAACTGTTCTTCTGTAACGTACAATACTGACCACATTATCATCAAAAGACAGACGCTGTCTTAAGCTTTCCATAGCAGCCAATTCAGCCGTAGGGGTACCAGGTGGTAGGCGTGTTCTTGGAATGGTAGCAGGGGTATGGTGACGCTTCCTAGTAAAGGGAGAAGTGGCATCGGTGGTAGGTGACCCAGCTGGGCTTGTCTTGGTTGGTAACTTCACTTGTTCAAAGTGTTTTCCTTTCTTTTTTGTTGCACCAGTCTTGCTTGACGGAGACTGAGCATTTCCTCTAGAAGACCATCCCTGTGAATAAGGTGTGTATGATTAGAGCGGTTTTCAATTGACTGTCGAAAAACCAAAACTAAAGCATTATTACAGAGCCAATCACGTTCTAAAGGAAATATGCCATTCGGCCAACCACAAAACAAAGTGATTCACTCCTTGGTTTTACCAGCCAATCAGAATGCAATCCAATCACAGAGTAGGCCAAAAGCAAAGCAATTGCATTATTACTTTTGACAGTCAGTTAAGACTGTTCCAAGTGAAGGACGAGAGGGAGGGAGGGGGGCGGGGAATGACATCCACAGGGCACCAAGTAATAGGAATACTCCAAAAATAGAAAAATAGGAAATTAAGATCACAAAAAGTAGGAGAAAAATAGGAATTTTGTGAAAACAAACTAGGAGGAAAATACGTTATTAGTCATGAAAATTAGGCAGAAAAAATGTTAAGAGGTAAATGTTAAACTTCTTTACCATGTGTGGAAAGACATGCCAAGCAAAGCTACATGTAGGCCAAAACAAGTGTGGGCATTAGTTGTCAATAAAAGATGACATTTGATAATTATGTAAAATGCCTGAAAAATAGGAAAATTGGGAGTTATTTTCAGAAAAATAGGAGAAAATAGAAAGGTGCTCAGAAAATAGGAATATGGAAAAATAGGAAGTTGATGCCATGCATCCAGGGCCTAGTTGTTTGAAAGCCAATTAATATGCCAACCCGCAATTACAAATTAGCAGAGGCTTTAATTCTGCCCTTTGAAAATTGCCTTTCAAAAATTAATTCTAGAAAAGGGTAAAAAAGATATGAGTCACAACTGTAGGCCAAACATCTTTCAGGAAAATCTTTGTTGATTGTTAAGTAAACTGCAATTAAAGTTCACACTAACCCAGGATTACCTTCACCACGCTTTGAAAAACCGGACCCAGTTGTCTTATGGACTTATGATGTCCTGGTTTTACCAGCTAAGACTTCAGTCAACAAAGAGTTAAATTGGATTTGTGTACTAAGAATGCTTGTTTTGTTGATTATGAAAGAATAAGAAAGTAGGGATACATGTCATTATCGCACCTAACCAGAATTTTATCACTACCTAATGTGAGAGTGGTAATATATCAATAATTGATTATAATTATAATTAATGCCACAAATTTTCCCCGCTACTTCCAGCAACTTACATGTAGAAAGTTAGTGACAGCTGTGGTGAGTGTAAGTTTAAAGACAATAATTGTATTGATAGTCTGAATTTTCAACTAAATCTTTGTGCAAGCACTGAATAAAGATTGCTAACTTGCCAACTCTAGAAACTAATATTTTAATTTTTAACTTCCTTCACTTCCCGGGCAGCTTCTTGAAAAGTTGGTGACAATGCAGAGAAAACAGTTTCGTTTTAAATGTTTTAAACACAATATATGTGAGCAATATTGGCAAAATCTTGATTTGGACCAGTGCTCCGGTAACACTGGACATCAGAAAGGTTTGAATTTTACATGTAATATTGCAATGTGTTTATAGCGCACATGAATGGCCATTCTGGTACCAGTAGTTAGTAACAGGTACATGTAATTATATATGACTAAAGAACATTGGCCCGAGAAAGTTTTCTTTTAAGTAATGGTCCGCGAAAGAACTAGGCAGGCCAAACGCAAAATCGATTAAAAGGTGTTAAGTTTTAATTGTTAATTTCGATTAAATCGATGAATCTGATTGGTTGATATAAAAAAATTCCCAAAGAAACAAGGAAAACTCCGACATAAACAACATTTTTTCACTTAGTTTTCCCCATGCCCCGGCCATCTCCCTCACGGCCAAATTTCAGCATTGTTCTATGCGCCAATCTATGCGTGAAGCTATTTCACTAGGCTATTGTTCTGTTGCCTAGTTCTTGCACGGACCATTACTTAATCTCTTCACATCATTTTTAAGTCGTGAATGCGCTCATGCACAATGCACGACTTATCACTGTCTGCTGGAGAGTGGAGGGATTCTGGTGTAACCTCCCTGGGTAACCTGGCTGTTTTAGGGATTTGTATGATCACCCCACGTGGTTATCTGTTTTGCTCAAATTGAATCTTTTTCATATTCTATCAGTTTAGTGCAAGTGTTTCGCCCTGTGTAACAAACACTACACACAAACACACACACGTCACCCTTAAAGCGGGGATTGATGAGCAAGGTCCACATTAAAAAATCTTGTTCAAATCGAGGGCATATTTTTCTGATTGTCAAAGTAAACTCAATGATAAAAATAAATGAGATCTGGAAAGTTGAATTTGTATTCAAGAAAACTAAAGTTTAAAAGGAAATAGTTGTTTCTCAGCTAACAGTTAAAATTCCAGCCAATTCTCAGCTATCAGCCACTACAAACCTCTAGCTACTGTACTGTAACACCGCATTCACGACTTGACTCAGAGCCCTAGTCAAGTCATGAAATTAAACATACAGCTTTAGAAGTAATGTCCACCAAACTAAAACAACAAGCACGGCACATGTATCATCTTTACCAGGTTGTTTGGCAAGGATCGCTGTTCAGCTTGCTCTTCAGAACGTCGTAACTCAGTAACTAGACTTAAATCAGTGTCGAGACTTGCTGGGTATTGACGTGGTGCCCATCGTTGAGACCTCGGCTCTGAAAACGGTGCCCGTAGCGGTTGTGATGACCTGCTAGTATCATCTGGTGGACCTCTTCCAGCCATGGCAATGCGACAGTACCTGTCTTATCAGAGAATGCAGAGTCAGCAGTAATTAAGGGTGCACTTTTTTCGGACTATTCCAGAATAAGAATAGACTGATCATGAATGGTTGGTTTACACATTTTTTTTTCGGACTTATTCCGTTTTCGGAATGAACCGAATACGGTTTACTCGGAATACACAGAATACTCATTTTTGGGGGATTATTTCGGTGCCCAAATCATGTGCGGCCGCCAAATGTCACTCTTAGTCGTGTCCAGACTATTCCGAGTGTTAGTTCTCAGGTCACCTCTGCAAGAACCATTCTGTTTTTGGAATACGCATTTTTTTGGAAAACCTTATTAAAACACGGAATAGTCCAAAAATAAAAAAACGCCCCCTTAAGATGAGGGAGGTACAAACAATTTTCAAACAATGTCATCGCAAGATGACAATTGTGGTCAGAAGTGGATGGGTATTCTGCAATCGTTTTCCATTTAACCCAACAAAACAATAGTAATATTACAATGTGATCTGATTAACAGTTTTACTGTAAGAAATAGACCAAGTCAATAAGCCCATGTTTTTCAGTTTTTGTTTCTGTTCTGTTTTGTTTTTTTTACTTAAGATAAATTTAAGCATCAACTTAGGGCAAGATTTGTGTACAGGTCCCTTCTTCATTATGCATACAATTTCCTTGGAAAACTGTACTCAGGCTCGTTCTTTTTGGAAGGAAAATGCATGTATAATTAATGTAGGGAGTAGTAAATATTTCCCAACTTGTCCAATAACGCACGGCAGAACAAAACGAAAATGTTAGGAAAACGAAACTTTGCAAACAGATGCAAATATTTCATGTTGGCCAGCCGGCAAAGGCCAAAGGTACATTCTGGCCTAATTACGGTCGAATCGTTTCCACTGTAAGATCTAGATCCCATACTTGTTGCGAGATTTATGCTATCCTAATCAAATAGCGAAAGGCAAACGAGTCGTGGGGTTGATGTTTTACAGCAATTAAAAATAAAATGGGCCACTAATGTACCGTCCCGTTTCCCGGTTTTGTCCTCGATCAGGGACAAGCTGTGCGTACGCAGATTTAGATACAACAGCCGGAAGAAGAAGACAGAGATAAAATAAATTTTACACTAGATAAAGACACCTTCTCTTTCTTTTATATTATGTCTTTATATGTCTTTGCTTTAGCAACCTTGATTGCATGCACACAAACACACAAAAACTATAAGCTAATTTGAGCGAAAAATTTACGACCGCTTGGGCAATGGTTAATTTTCCACACGTTTCACGCGACAGAATTCCTCCTACCTCCAATGTCGCTCGAGATGCTCCAAAACCTTGCTTAGTCTGTTAGTTTTAGGCCATAATTTGCTACAATTTTTTGCAGATCCACCTGAAGTTTTTGCTCAAAATCTCTCTACGCGCCACACGGTCCCTGAGAGCGCACACGATTGGCGGAAAAAATGAGCGCGCAATGAACAGTGGGATCGAGAAGTCCCAATATACTTGTATCCCACAATGCTATAAGCACTTAGTTCCGACAACGAGCGCGCTATGAAGCATGGGAGTCAATGAAATCCCACAACACCGTGGGCGTATCGTTTGCTTAGTTGGTCATGTAGCCGTCCCGTCATTGAAATCAGAGCAAAGCCTGGGATGCTCTTCCCTAATCTCCTCGGTTCGGGATGCGCCTGACAGAAATCAGTACGAGAGTGCAGGGAAACTAAGCAAGCTTTCCTTCTTTCGCAATGGCTTAGCTGTTATCACGCAAGTTTTAAGATCAACAGCGCTAAAATGCTGGGGAATTACTACTTCGCTATCGTCGGTCACTATGACAATCCAGTCTTTGAAATGGAGTTCAATCCACCGAGTAAAAGTCTGGACTCCTCGCAAGGTCGGGACCAAAGTTACAAGGTTTGACTTTCAAATCAGTCCAATCGGTAGCTTCTGCATGTACCACAGCACCGGTGACGTAAAACAAAAGGAACAAAAGACAGAAAACAATCCCAAGTGAACAGAAGACAATGCTTTGCTGTACATGCAGAAAGACCCATCAAATCGCTTAGCGTGTCAATTGAGTTAGCTAGCTCTGGAGAACTAATTAGGGACGCTACAAATCAAATCAAATCTCGGCTTTTGAGGCAATGGAGAAAAACCATTGGGGACAGAAGAGAACCAACAAAATTAATTGAAGTTAAAGTAACTTGTCAATTAATTTCAAGTGACCACTGAAGTCACTTGAATTTTTCAAGTGCATATATGAGACAATTGCTTAAATTGTCCAGAAAGTGTGAGGATCACTTCTTCAAATCATTTCTAACCCGCACTTCACAATCTTTTCATTCAAAATTAATTAACCCACACAAGTGACCGATTCCTGGAATTGACCCCGGTAACATATTGGTGGTAGGCATTTGGATATTGAAACACTGAAATTCTGAGTTATTCCCTAGGGTTGGCAGTGGAACTTGTATAACTTAATAAGAGATTCATAGTTAATCGAGTAAACAAACTTTGCATTCTCAGAGAGATGATCACAGACATCTCAATCAGTTTATTGCACATGCTGCTTTGGACCTTGTTGATGAAACAATGTGGACCACAACTGGCATGTAAGTGTCGTCGCATAATTTTGAAGAATTTAAGAATTTTAACCATGATAGTGATTCATTGATTTTTCATTCAAGACATTTAACTCTCATGTAACGCCTCAACAAAACTATGACCATCTTTCAAGAAGGGCCTCAATAAAGACCATCTAATGTATATCTATTGGCCTCAAGGTCTGATTGATGCCAGGGGTAATGTTGACTTTTGGGACATTGTCTTCTAATTAATTTGTAGGATATGAGCCAGAAATCAAGATGTCTTTGAATAACTGGGTTTTTTTCTGTTGCTAAATGGACCTTTTAGCTTCAGGATTTTCAATGCTTCAAATGCCCACTTACATATAATCATCCACATCATGTCCTCCAAGAAAGTAAAATTAACTTGAACAGCGATACCCTTTGATTGGTAACTCAAGGTTATTTAGGCTATGTCAAAGGTATGTCCAAAAGTACGTTTCATATTTGTAGTTCAGTTAGCTAACTTACACTTTTGTGCTGTCAAAACAGGTATTTAAAGCATGTTGACAAGTTCAATGAGTGGTTTGTGTCTGCTTTTGTTACAGCCTCTGATATCCTTTGTGTATTGCCAGTAACTTTCAAAATTTAAGAGATTTGATAATAATGTTATATCCAAAAAGATCGCTTTCTTGATTATAATTGAAGGGCTTCCAGCAAGAACATCCTAAGTGATTTTTGTGCAGTTTTTAGGTCATTTTGCAAAATCCTGGCCAATTTCCGCCAAATCAGTGGCACTAGATAGTGCTCAGTGACCTGGCCTATGAATGGCAGCAAAGCTGCTGGTGACCTCGTATTGATACAGACCACACTGCTTTTACCATGCAAAACGTGTTGTTGTAATTCAAACTAATGCAAACTCTTCATTCACACGCAAAAAGCAAAGAGGTTTGTATCAAAACAAGGTCACCAGTAGCCACAACTGTAAAATGGTCTATTATTATTAATCAGAGTTTATTGCATGAAATTTGGCTACAATTTTGCAAAATGACCAAATGCACTAAAAAGTCACTTGCAACAAATTTTGCTCTGAGCCTTTCAATTACATGTTAACCTTCTGTCCTTAATCTGTGTGAATATTTGTATCATTTAAAGAGAGGAGGACTTTGCTGTTATGAACGCTACTTTTAAATCAGTAGCAACATGAAAAAGGTGTGAAAAATTCAGGTATGGTTGAAATCCGAATCCATGACCTCAGTGATACCAGTGCAGTGCTTTAATACCATGAAATGATCAGCCATCGAGCCAAGTTGGAGCTAGTAATTTTTCTGTAAGCTTCCAATAACCCCGTGAATGGTGCATGTAAAGTATATTACAGAGAATAAAATAGTGAATTGGTGTATATATTTGTGAACTGGGCTTAACTGTTTTAAAGCAAGAGATTTATGATGCTGCATGATGTGAGAAATGATGATGGGATCAAGAATTTCTTCGCTGATGTCTATGAAACTTATATTAAGGTACAGCTATGAAAACAACATGTGTCCTTGTCAAACTTCTCTGTTCTGATTGGCTGTCAACAATCTTCTCTGATGTTGGTGTTCTTATTTTCATTTATAGGTAATAATGAATCCATTTTATGATATGAACAGCAAAATTGAGTCACCCAACTTTGAGAGAAAGGTTCAAGTGGCAGCCAAGAAGCACCTATCACCCTGACCAAAGTAGCAATTTTGTAGCTATAATTATTGTCAGAGAGTGTTACTTACTTGAAAATGACCTTTTCCTTTCAACTTGCTGAGCTGGCAGGATTGACATGTGTGAAAGCTGGTTTCTTGGTGCCAGAGCAGCAAGACGAATGGAGACGAGTTTAATTGTTTTCAGTTGGGGCTTCCCTTTTCGCGAAAGTCCGCCATGACTTCACTGGTCGCTTGCCACCAAAGGGGAAAAAACAGCTCTTGTATTCACTACTTCTGCCAGCTGTGAAGGCTAGAAATTTATGGAAGTTCCATCATAATTATAGATTGACATACAGCTGTAATAAAAGGGTTAGATCTGAAAAAGTGTTTTTCTGCTCAGTAGCAAAAGGGGAAGCCATTTTATAGAAAAAATAAAATTCACTTATAACACATTATGCATGTAATTATTTACTTTGAGGATGAAAACAGGGTCCACAAGAATCTCACTATTATTGTGTACAACCACCATGAAGTAGCAGCACATAACAGAGAACTGTCAGCACTACATCTAAGATATATCCTCTGTTATCAGCTAACACAGTCTTATTTGAGTGGCAGCCGGAGGGAGGACTACCCTTTAAAAATGATGGGGGTGCTCGTCGGAAAATGTTGAGAACAACCCTAAAAGCTAACAGAATCTCGTTTTCTGGGCTTTGCCGAAAGTAATTTTAACCCTTAGGAAGTACAAATTTTATAACAACAAATTGACTAGCACAGACAATTTAAAAGCCGTAAAGCGGCCGTGTTTAAGAATAAACGCGGCCTCTCTCTAATAGACGCCTTTTATCGAAGCACCTCCCAGGGCCGTAGCTATCAGCTACCGCGACCAGTTGGCTCAATCGAGAGTGCACTGGACTTTCATGCGGGAGGTCGTGGTTCGAACCCCGACCGGACCAACACTCAGGGCCTTTAAATAACTGAGGAGAAAGTGCTGCCCTTGTAATTACATCTGCATATGGTTAGACTTTCTAGTCTTCTCGGATAAGGACGATAAGCCGGAGGTCCCGTCTCACAGCCCTTGTTCTAATGAACTCTGTGGGACGTTTTAAAGAACCCACACACTATTCGCAAAGAGTAGGGCAAGCTGTACCCGGTGTTGTGGTCTGACCTTCTGATCTTTCCAGCATGTGGTCGGCTTGGCAGTATTAGCTCGAAGGGCTTCCGTGTGAATGAGGCCACAATTGTGTATAACAGCCAGAAGTCAGGCTACTTAGCCAAGTGCTGGAACCTTACTTAAGACTTAAGATCATATACGCGCATACGTACGTGCGTACAGCTCAAGTCTAGAAAACAAAAATTTAGTTCTCTGAAAGCATTTTAGCATTAAATCAGGCCGAATGATGAATTTTTCGCATGATACGGATGCCTTCGTGTTATGAGTATTTCCTTTAGATTTTTATATCGATGGTGTTATAACAGAGTTTGCCCCTCTGGCCCCAGTTGTTCGAAAGGTGGATAACGCCATCCAGCGGATAAAGACTAGCAAAACCAATGGAGTTATCCATTGGATAGAGCTATATATCCATCTTTCGAACAACTAGGCCCTGATGGGCAGACGTCTCGCCTTCAGTAGCTTGCAAACCCCTTGATCGCCTCACTATTTCACAGTTGTGAAATAAACAACTAACTACGGCATTTTCCTTCGTATTTATATTTATTGAAAATGTACCGCGGAAAAAAAAAACAAAACAGGAAATGGTATTTCCGAGACGTTTTAAAAATTAAAAAAAAATCAAAATTGTTTGGGGGAGCATGCCCCCTGAACCCCCTTGTTTGGAGCGCCTTCGGCGCGAAATGTTCTTTTTGTGCGTGGACCTTCAAAATCTCACGGTACGCTCTTGCCTCCGTGCTTTTGCAAGTTCGCAAGGAATTGGTAGATGGTATGGACATTGTTGAGCTGAGGCAGCCAATTTGTTTGTGGCAGACAATCACCAGCGAAGGCGTTTGTTTGGAAATTTTTCGAAGTACGATCTTCCAATGAAGTTTCTGTTCGTCTCTATACAGCCGGAATGGCAACTCAAATCGGCGGTCTAAATGACCACGAATGTACCTGTATGACTATAACAACAGGTGAAGCATCTGCTGGTTTCAAGATAACAGAGAACGTTCCGATGCTGGTTCTCTGGACCCCAAACGCTCTACGTTTAATTTAAAATACAAGAAGCTACTTAACAGTCTCCGTGTTCCTCAAGGCTTGCTACCGCCCTGCAGGTTGAGTTAATTCTAACACACATCTTCACGGTAAAAGCATTGCACGATTGAGGACCGACACAAAATGAAAGTCCTTCCGCGATCATGACGTTTGCCTTTATTCATATTCTGCATAACAGATGAATTATCGAAAAGCTTTTGAAATATTCAATATTTCAAACTGACTTCCGAAGTAGTCAAGAATTTGGTACTTTATTTAATTTTGCCTTTTTAATTTAAATGCAATGTGATTAATGAATGGCGGCCCATTTGCTTTGAAAAGAAAACACTAGATCTAGAACAAGCTAAATTCCCTTGTCCTTATAAATATTTCCATTATGATCAAAATGTTCCTAAACCGATTTCATTTTGTTTTTTGAAGAAAATATATTTTCGTTCCTGTGTTAATCGCAGTTTCTTTCATCATATCAATCTATCAGTCAAGATGTTTAATTTTTACAGTGATTTTCTACAATGTGAAAATTCTTTTGTCAACCCAATATGTATCTATCCATCCATCCATCCGTCCGTCCGTCCGTCCGTCCGTCCTTCCGTCCGTCTGTCCGTCTGTCTATCTATCTATCTATATTTTTTTGTCACTGTCGCTGTTTTCAAAACTTCCCAGACCGGTAAATAGTCCTTTTTTCCTTCTCTGACCATTTGTAGCCCTAGCTGGATTAGATCTCTAGCAAGCGATTACGACATTTTCTCTCAACTCGCTCATTTTTATGAAAAGCTTGAAATTGGGATGGATAGGGATTTAAAAAAAAAAATTGATAAATCACTAAATCATAGTTTGACATCCAACCTGACGTTACCACCGGATCCGATCCTAGCAATCCGATCTTTTTTATATTATCGTCTGGCAGTTCATCCATTCATCCGTTACACATTTTGCATGGAGACGGCGTTCGAGCCAGTATATTCTCCAAGGGCTATGCACCAGGTAGTTGGCCAGATCTAAACCCGATCGTGAAGTTTGCTGCGCTACAAGTTTCACATATAAGCTCTGTGGAGCTTCTTTTGAGCCAAACCGAATTTAGACGCCTGTTCTATCCCCTGCATTTGATCTCTTCCCAAATGGTCCAGCGTATGAGAAATATAGCATCCTAACTTTGCCTAAAAGATACTCACCCTGACCGAAGTCACACAGCAGTGATATGGAGTGTCTTTATCTGCCCTCTGTGACGGGTGAATGTACGTAGCTACAATTGAAACCTGCTGTCTAATAAGCGATTAAAAGTGATCCTTGGACACCCATAGTCTCAGCGGAATGCACAACTTTTGATTCGCGGGAAAAATATGGTTTCGGTTAGTAGCTAAACGGCCACTTTACAAGGCGGGCGATTGGGTCTTGGAAGAACTCTCTCTAATTGCGATTCTGCTGATGAATTTTTTGTCCCTTCCGGACTATTTTTCTTCTGGGTCTCCGCGGATGGCCTGCAGTCGGAAATCCCTCAGACAATTTGCTTTGATCGGCAGGTGTCACGCACCCTGCTTTTTTGAAAAACCACGCGCGCGATTCACGGGCCAACAAACGCTATTGTCAGGCGAAAAATCATCGATAACGAACCTTTTTCAATCTTTACCACAATCCAAACAAGTCTGAGCATCTAAATCTTCGACGTTATTGCTCAATGAAGATGATCGATTTGATAGGAGTGATTCGCGCACACTGACCTAAAGTTTCGACAAACCCCCCGCGTGGAACACCGGTAGCTTTTTTCTTTTAACTGACAAACAACAACGCTCTATATGAAAGACAGTTTTATCCCACGGTGATTTATTGTGACTACATTAAGGCAGAAAACAACGTTTTTCTCCGCCCAACTTAGTTCCGCCATATGTGAAGCAGTTTGGCCACCCTATTTCAAGCGCAAATACGTGTTAACCGCAATTTCAAAGGAGTCCAAAGTTAACTGGGTTTGAACCCACGAGTCAAGCACATAAGCGAACAAAGTACGATGATCCAGGAAAGCAGAGAGCCGACATAATACCAAAGAAAAACTGCAAATAAACCTCAGCGCATCAGCACAATATATGAATTACAACCAAAGAAGCTAAAACGTTTTTTATTTGAATTATCTCGATGTTAGTAGTTTAACTGTTCTGGACGGTACAGCCTATGACGTTCGCGGGGCCCTGGAGCAGCGAAAATGGAATGAGACAAATCCCGAAATATCGAAAATTAAACTGAAGGTTGTGAACGAGATGTTATTTTTGGTTTTGTGAAACAATGTCGAAACCTGCATCCAGTCGGACCGCTTTAGGCTTTTTAAACAAATGATGATGATTTTGCGGTAAGGCTTTTGTGCGTTTCTTTAATCTAGTTCACGGCTAAACCGTTACACTAAAGTAATTATCTGATTTAATGCTGTGTTTTAAAACCGATCTACACAACCTCCATTAAGATCGGAAGATACCTAAAAAGGATTTACCTGTCACTTATTATAACATTAATTTAAATATCCTTTCCCCCGAAATGTGCGCTCTTTTAGAGTGAAAAAACAAATAAATTGGGGACATGAACAAAACTCGACTTTAAATGCAATAAGCGAGTGCGCATTGACAAAGAATCTTTAACTGGCATACGTATTCAATCTATTGTTCATTCAATGAATCACTAGACAACAAGGCATCCGATAAAAGGGGCTAATGTGTTAGTTAAGCGCTCCATTCGCCACTAATTTAACGAACAGTACGGACGACCAAAACTACTCAACTCATGGAGATGCATTTTTCGGGGCTCGACGACATTCGTATCAAGCGACCGTTGAACTCCTTTATGGTGTGGGCTAAGGAGCGAAGACGCCAAATGAACAGGGACAATCCGAAAATGCGCAACGCGGAGATCAGTAAAATCTTGGGGGAAGAGTGGAAACAGCTGTCCGAAGAAGTGAAAAAACCGTTCATAGAGGAGGCGATTCGCCTAAGGCGCCAGCACAAGATCGATCACCCGAATTACAGGTACAGACCGCGCAGAAAGAACCGCATGGAGCCAGGCAACGGAGAGATGGTCCAAAACAGCGACGCTTACCGACAGCAGTTTGCGATGTACCCAAACACGCGGCCAACATCGTCGGGATTCCTCCCACACCCCTTGCAGCAAGATTACAAAGCCGCCATGTTACCACCAAGATACGGCCTCGAAAAGCATGGTTACGTTGGCGGCGAGCACATTCCTAAACCAGGCGGCGCTTCAGCGAGTTACATTCCTCATTTCCCCGTCCGTCCGTCCGACGTCCCGTCCTGGAATGGGTACCTGTCACCGACCCCATCGCCGTATTTCTTCGAGCCGTCCCGATTAACACTTCCGTGCGAAAATCCCGTCAGAGGGAGCGCCATTCATCCAGGGAACATACCACATCCCAGGGACAAACTACCAAGCCCAGCGAGTCAATCCAGTATGATCAGGAATCATTCTGGTCACGGTTGGTCTTACTTCGCACCAGCCAGTAAGACTGAACTTCAGTATGCATAAAGAACTAATCGGTTCTTACCGAATTAAAGTAAACAAGAAGCGACTTTTTTCAAAGTGACTCTAAAAGACTGTAACGTGAAGTTTGTTTTGCGTTTAAAACTTTGTTTGATTTGCGCCGCCGTGTAAACTACTTTCTTCAGATTTCCAAAAGGTGCACAAGTATAGAACATAATTTAGTCGATCTTAACGTACATTGTAATGTTCTCGTTGTTCTGTGTTTGTTCAGATAATTAAAATTCAATTGAGTTTTATCGTGGTGAATTCTATCAATTTGTTTTTCTCTTATGAAAATAGGGGAAAATGGTAGTAGTTATATCTGCTAAGAGGAGCCGATCGCTTTGGAGGGAAGTCCAAAGGGTTCGAAATTCTATTGAATCCGGTTTGTGAGAGCGGAAAGAAAGATTCTACTATATTGCCTCTAACATTGATCAATATCAGTGAATATTTCCCGCAGTAAATTGCATGGATCGTAATCACTGATTTTTCCTGCTCGCTTACTCCGAACACCAGATAATTCTTTAATTCTTTAATTAAACAGTCTTACTGCGCGTTACAATTTGTGAAAATCAACGCCAAGCGTACCCGGCAACTTTAACCTATGATCCTTGGTGCAAAAAAATCTTTGTCCAAAACAATTCAACACGTGTTCCTATTGTAAGATTGGGTCTTCTACCACACACGTCCAACAAAATAAAAGGTTTCCTTTCTGTTTAATCCGCCGCAAAAGACCACCTTGCAGCACTACATTTTCAAAAGCTTCCTCTTGTTAAAAATTTGTCGGGCTTGATTTTTTTTCCGGTTTTTATTCATAAAACGCTTGGCCGATCTCGAGTGTGTGTTTATCTTTCATAGAGCTTATACAACCAGTGATTGAGAAAATTTAGTGGTTTACAGACTCACTTAAAATCTGAGGGAAACAAAAAACTCCGCCTAAATGAGTGATTTCTGATGTGTGATTGAAATGTTCGAGATAATAAAAGAACTACACAAAAAAAGGCTTGGACAAAAGTGTTTAGTCGCTGGCGCTTGTTAGCGAGAGATTAGCATTAATCTTATACACGGAAAGCAAATGAAGGGAAGATGAGAAGAGAACCACCTCTTTTTTTCGCAGCACTGAGCTTTAAATTTACCTTGTAATCCAGTTTTAATGAAGTTATCTCTTTGACCAGGAAAAACGTCGATGCTCGCTTTTTGTAACGAGTGACGTTTTCATGCATGACCAGAAGTGCCAGAGAGTCCCATATGCCGACGACGAAAACTTACTCCTTTGTCTTCAGTTTTATGTTTTGTCATTTGGCAAAAGCAGCTAGAATTTCCTTTACAAAGAAAGCAGGCACTAGAGTCGGAGATAATAAAACCATGATAAAATATTATGAAGGAGATGCACAAGACCAGAATTTATTCAACTAGCCGAGGAAGAGGATTTTAAACTCGACAACGAATCGTTTGTAGTTACGATCTTTTCTCCCAGTAAGAGTGACCAAACTACAATTTTCCCTGTGTTCGTTTACAAGCGTTTTTGGTCAAAGCCGAATAAGTTTCAAACACCTGGCAAACAGATTTTCTCATAGTTAAGGTTATAATAAACAAACGCTCAGTTTTTCATCTGACACTGCACTGCTAGGAAAACAAGCCATAAAAATAAATAAATAAATAAATAAATAAATACCATTTGACTTTCCTAGAAAATGGTTACTGAAGTGTAGAAATCGCCTTTGAGTCGTTTGTCATAATCACCTCCACAAAAGAAAGAAACCTTTCGTAAAACATACTCTTTTAACCTTGAAAAAGAGCTCGTTTTAGAGTTTTTCCGCAAGGTTTGTTTTGCTTTAAGCGACAGCATTTGAGACCCTCTTTGTTCGCGTTATTGATGCAGTAAAGTTCCCTAGTTTCTAAAAACGTGCTCTCGCATGCGGCCACCAAGAAGACCGTTTAATACTTCATTGTTTCTTGCAAACAGCTTCCATAAATACCGGCCATTTAAATCATTGCCAAGCTCAAAAGATGCCGGAATATTGTCAATTGGTCTGATCTTGAGCATTACGATCAGTTGTAATCAAACGATCAATATTTGAAATCTTTTTTCCTGCACATGTTAAAAATAACAGATTGAAAATACATGTAGTTTTCTTTAAGAAATTGTGTGGAAGTCTTTAACCGCAGTTTTTTGAACGTTTCAGTTCACTTTTTTTCCACAATGGAAGAAGTAAGATTAAGAAACACCGCATTACAAAAGAAGCCTCGCGTTCGACAGAACGACAAGGAAAATGGCGCATGCTATATAATCACGAGTTAATTAATATTTTTTTTACTTCTAGGGTAGTAATAAGAAATCTTTTGTGAGTGATTTAAACTTGATGGCGATACATTCGTCACCAATTTTGTAATAGTACTAAATAAACTTGCACCGATGTAGCTTTCTCTTGAAGCAAGGAGGCCCGACGTACGTACGTCATTCTGAACGCTGATTTTTTGTACCATTGATTTGAAGGGTTTTTGTTCGATTCTCATCGACCAGTGGTTTAGATAAGGCTGTAGTTGCTCCCCTTCTTTTTTTTTTATAGCCTTTTTTGCTGTGTTTCAGTGATTCTTGCAACATAACGAGATAAGATCCCTTTTGCTTCCCTTCTTTTCGATCGCCTTCCTTGTTGATTTATAGTGATTCTTGCAACATAACTAGATAAGGTCCCTTTTTGCGGTTTATTTAATATTTGTGCCGTTTGTTCGGACTGCCCCATTGCCACGCCTTAAGTTTTCATTTCGAAACACGTATATATTATTATAAAGTTTTCGAACTTAAAACGAAATTGCAGCGTTGACACTGATTAAAAAGTTTTAAAAAGCGAAACGTTTCGAACACTTCGGTAACCTTCATCAGTTACATATGCAAATACGACTAGCCACGGTAAAATAGGCAAGTAGGTGACAAATAGAGTATTAGAGTTGAACAACAGAGATAAGAACACAAAGGTTATAGCAAAATTAATCGGGAGGGCGACTTAGAATTAAACACCATACAATTCTTTTGAAACATCGGGCATTACGAATTATACGTGCGATAATTTGTTTCAGAGCACACCACATTATAATATAACGCCGAGACTCAATCTGATATTTTCTTGCGGTACAATTTGAAAGTTGAACAAATTAAGAGTTTCGCGTAATCTGATTGGTGGAACGACTCAGACTATGACGTTATCATGATTCATCCTTACGAGGAAATTAATCCTATCGGTTGTCATGGTATTTAACCCAGGTTCAGTTCGCGTTAACCTTGCTTCAAACAACTCGGCCCAGATCTATTACGTTTCTCAGTACAATACCCGTCGACGATTTTCGCCCTGCGGTTAGCGTGATATTTTTACAACGGTCGGCTCGAATTTCGTTTTTTTCTTTTTGGTCTGGAGGGAAGAAGGTAAAGGGCTATATCTCGATAACAAGATAGCAATGAACACAATTGCTTTTAAGTCAATTTGCACTCACGGTCGTTTCGCACCTCGTCGATTCGTGCCCAGATTTAAGATTCGTACTCAACCGTTTCGCCGTTTGGCAACATGAAATAATTAAATCAATATCTATTTTACATCGTTGTAGGGGTCTGCGTACTTTTCATTTGATTTGTTTCTACATTAAGTATCTGAGTAAAGCTACGTATACATGGATCTCACTGTAGCAGATTTGAGCCTCGTGTGAGTTGAAAGTGTAGTTGTCGCCAGCCGAGATGACCAGGAGTACTAAAAACAGCCATATTGTTTTTTCACAGACCGATTTGACTGAACAAATAACGACAGAATATTAATAATTATACTGTAACGATACTGGACAAATACCACAGAAGGCTCACTTAAATTACACAAACCTACACAACCACAGAAAACGAATACTTAAAAACGTACTTGCAGACAATTCCCCAGCAGAAAATTGCGATAGACAGTCGGCGTTCGATCGCTTTTCCATCCAATCTTTTTGTCTTTCCGAACTTAACTTATTCGCCCGACTAAAAGTAGCAGTTTCCCAGTGGGTCGTTCATTAACACGTCTTTGTTATCCTTTTAAATGCAAGAGTGTTATTGAAAGTTTTCGCCTTATTGTGAACTGGAAGCTAAAGTCGCTATGGAGGTCCAGCGCGCAATGTAAACCCTTGTGGTTTAGGAATATCTCTAGAGGTATTCTTTTTTGGCCGAAAAATTTCCAGTGGGAAGGGCTGTTCCATTTGTGGCCCCACCGTGAAGAGGTTTTTTTTTTTTTTTTTTTTTCAAAAGGGAAGCGCTCCTGAATACTCCTGATTTCGGAAAGATTTCCCCACAGCTCTTCATATTAATTATACATGCATATTCCTACTAACCCTCTTCCAAAAAAAAAAAAAAGAGCGTGAATGGAGTTTTGCTAGGAATGTGCATGCATAATGAAGTAGGGACCTGTACGGAAATCTTCCTCTAATTTCTTGCCGAACTCTGCGATATTACAGCGAAAGTTTTCGAAGGAAAAATTGGGGGAAAGCTCCGTGACTAAACGTATTTCCATTGGGACTGCATCCTCGGACACCCAGGGGCGGTCAGTCCGGGGTGGGGGAGAGGGAGCGGAGAGGGGAAGCCGACAGAAGTTTTGAAAACTTTCGTCCGGTCGCCTTAGCTATTTTCCTGTTCCGACTGACCGCTCTTGAGTCTCCGAGGAAGTACGGACTGTGAAACTTTGGAAGGACAAAACACTCCTTTAATGCAGAACAAATACTTTGACACCAAAATACAAGATAGTTAAAACAACTAACATTCATTTTAAAAACTAGCAAACAAACAGAGCACTCCTAGGATAAAAAAAATCTCAATTCTCCAATGATAAATGATTGAAATGCTCATATTCCAGACTAATCCCAAACAAACGCAGGCAAAATCTGGTCACAGGTTGAACCCGATTTATACAACGGCAACAACAACATTTATTTGTAGTGTAAATTAAAATGTGCTAACTGAAACGTGCAAATAGAGAAAACATACAGTAGCTGATCGCCCAAAATAACTTGGGCGCTAAACTAGATGGGTGAACACCAATTATTAATTGAAAACCAATCGTTTGGTGGTGGTCAGAAGAAAAGGGTTTACTGTAATTAACTAAATTAGAATTACCAGACAAATACAAATGTATAAAAATAAAATGAAATGAAATTAATGAAATTAACATATTACTGTACGGAAATAAGTTCAGTACGGGAATGAGTTTTAAATAAATACGAAGTCACCTTTAGGATTCAAAATTTCTCAACAGTTAGGGGGGGTGTTTTACCAGGGTGAATTTCGTACCGGGTTGAGTTCACCCCGGTTCCCTCTGATGGCTCTGTATTCGTTTACATGATACCACCAGATGATGTCATACCAGGACTAGTCATATATACCGGCGCGAGTTCACGCCGTGAGATTTGGGAACTTTAGCAACGAGGACGGCAACGGCAAGGGGAACGCCACAAAACAACAGGGCCGAGTTGTTCGAAGCAAAGTTAGTGCTAAATTGTGTTAAATACCATGACAACCTATAGCTTTTAATGGGACTTAACCCAAGGTTTGGGTTAACCCTGCTTCGAACAACTTGGCCCTGGTTTATTAATTGGTAAAAACAATCGTTCTGCACGCTCTTCACGTGCATTTTACAATTTAGTACATTTCATTGCCGTCGTCTGCAAAACAACAACATCAAATAACCAAAATCAGCGGTTTGGGGAGAACGTCAGCACACGATGTTGAATTTTTCGTTCTTTGCCTCAACCCTGAACGTCGTTCATACCAGTTTTTTGGACAACAGACACATTTTGCAAATTGAAACACTTGAAATAATTGCGAAGTGATTACAGTAACGGCAATTTCTGTTTTTAGGCGACGCTCTGGTTGCCGTTGCCGGAGCTCCCTTATTTTAGCTCCGTCGCGAAACCTCGTACCGGCATCATGTGAACAACAAACGAGCTCTCTTTTCGGTATGAGATCAGACCCCCGGCAGCAGACCGGAACGAGTAGCGCGTGCGTTACTTTCGCCAATTGTCATTTTCTGAACCGCAGTGGACACGGGGTGAAGAGAAACACCCTGTCATGTAAACTCGATGTTGAGTTACGAAGACCAAGTCATACCCGAAACAATTTTGCTTCGGGGCGAGTGTTCAAATGTAAACACCCCCTTAAGTTAAACTAGGTTAAACCTGTTTTACCGTCGATGAAAAAGAGTTCAACCACAGGATCCATTTTACCTCAGTTCAACATGCACACTACTTTAAAATAATAAAAATATCTCTACGCACCAAAGCCACAACATACTGTGCTATAATTTATACCATGCCACAGAAAATACAGCCAATCAGAACACAGGAAAGTCGTTGTATATTCGACGGTATTACACTCGACTTTCCCATCGGGCACTGCGATCTTATTCCCGCCGAAATCTAGCAAGCGGATGACTAAGAATTTTAGTTAGAATTTTCTTTTTATTTTAGATTTTTTTTAGCAGACTATGAATCAGTTCTTTAATAAACATTTTAAAAGAGTTTTAAAAACATCAACATCGTAGACAATAGAAATCCAGGTGAAAGGTACTGAAAATGAAGTCTGCGTATGTGTCTCAATTGATTGTGTTGGCCACTGTATTTTCTACGGCATGGTATAAAATAGTTACGTAAGGCCTAATGGCTCGCGTGTAACCGAGAAAATACAAGTGACTCGCGGGATATTCCATGGTATACCACTCGAAAGCGTTGGATAACTAGCATTTATAATATAAGACGAGAAATTTCGGAGATTTGATTGGTTGATAGTATCGCCATTTCCGTGTAATAGTGGTATAACAGCAAAAATGGTATAACAGCAGTGGTATAACAGCAAAAATTTCTCGGCTTCCATTATAAACAAATAATAGCGTGACTTGTACATGGTATTTGGCAGTAATACCGCCTCGTGATATTTCAAAATTCTCCAAATACCAATATTTCTCCAATATTTTGGAGAATTTTGAAATATCACTCGCGGTATTATTGCCAAATACCACTACAGGTCATGCCCTTACCTATACATACCGAATGCTAGACTGGTAATGCTTCCATAATTTAGTTTCTATGTCGATAAACTGTTTTCGGTTACAAAATGTAATTTCTATAACAAAGCGGTTTTCAATTGAGTGTCGAAAGTAATTACACATTCGCTTTGGATTCCTTTTGGTTTGCTCTGTGATTGGACGAAAAAAAAAACTTGCGCAAACGTCTCAACCAATCAGATGAAAAACTAAAAACAATTGTAAATTAGCCACTCTCCTTTTCCCGCGCTTGGTGCTGGCTGCCAAACTTACTTAACACTCTGATTGGCCACTAAGACCAAACAGTGAATTGCTTTGACTTTTGCTTGGCTGAAGACGGTACTTCCTTCACAACGCGATTGGCCCTGCGAATACTTTGCTTTTGGTGTTACCGCCCTCAATTGAAAACCGCTCTAAACAAACATAACTGTGACATCACTGTGGCAATTTGATTTTGATCTGATAAGATTCCTCGTCACTGCCAGCGCATAAATGGCGAAGACATCGCCTTCTCACGGGAGTTGAGCGGTTGAGGTATTAGATTGGACAGTCGTTGGCGACTCCCCACCTAAGATGATAAAATAAAGGAATACATAAGACAGACAGGAAAGGCAAAAATCCCGACCGGATTTCATAGAAAAAGTCGCGTCGAAATCAGTTTTGAAACAGGCCAATACACAAGGCACATATAGAGTGAGTACGGCCATGTCTATTACGAAAGTTAGTTTTTAAAGGTAGAAGTAATTAGCGTCACAAAACCCTCCTTTTGGACTCGGTTTGAAAAACAGGCTGAAGTGAATCGGGCATGGCCAATAGATCGTTTCACATGACGTCCATATTGGTGTACCTAAACAATCTTCGGGGAATTGAACTCCATTTTTATGCCATTTCCTTTCGTTTCAGTAAATCAATACGGCCGCTGGTCACGTGAGTGAAAACGATCTGTTGCTTTGGTGGTGTTGGTGTTGGTGGTGGTGGGGGTGGTATTCGTCGTCGTCGTGCTCGTCGTCGTCCTCGTCCTCGTCCTCGTCGTCCTTGTCGTCGTCGTAGTAGCCTGTATTTACCCTCGGGTTGAAATAAGGTTGGATAGACTTCTAGCAACAAATTATGCTAATTTGCCGGGAAATAATTGGACAAGTTAAAATAATATTTACAGGAAACTTATTAACAAGACTTACAAACAAGTCAGTCTGCATAACTACGCTTACCGATTACCTAAAGTATCTTGCGCCACTTTCTCAGCCAATCAAAAGAGAACCAATTGTGATTTGCTCCCAGACGTTTTCCCGCGTTCGGCACCGGCTACATCTTGCTTCAAGACCTGATTGGTTCGTTCGACGGTTTGAATTGGCCACCGCAGTTATTTGTGGAATCCGACCTTGTTTGCATTTACTGTGCGCTCATCGGCTCAGTTGTTTAGTACACTGTTTCTGTTAGTCAAGGCATCGCTGCCAGAATATCTTGTAACCTTATTTGAGCCTGTACGGCGCAGGGCATTGCGCATAATTTACATCATTATACGCTGCTGTCACCATCCCAATTGACTACAAGCATACGGCTAATTCCGAATGGCACTATTTTCGTTACGTCATTTTCGCATACAGTATGTCTTATGCCAGGAGCTCCTGCTTATGCATGTTAAAGTGACGACGGTCATTTTGCAGACAATAGTTTTAACGCAAGACGACATCAGCTAACAAGCTAACCGGCACGCATAATAAAGCAACTATTGAATTCGGTTTTCGCGTGATAGCGATGGGGGTTTGCGTTAGCCGCTTCAGCCTGCGGCTTCGGGAGATAATTCTTGATAATTCTTGCTATCATGCTCAACTTCATCCAATAATTGTTAATTATTATACAATGCTGATGCTATCTCAATTTTGATTGGCTAAAAGCACCCCGCTAATTCTAGATGGCGCTGTGTCATCGCGTCACATCTACAGACACTGGCATTTATGCATGTAGGTATGACGCGTTTTTGCAGACAATGGTTTTCGTCACCTGAACGTGTCATTGCGTGGCTTACTTTGTTGTTGTTCTGTGAAATGTCTCAACGCTTCTACATTTATAATTGTATAATAAAACAATTATTGGATTCGGTTTTCGCATGATAGCGAAATTATCAAGGCCTCGGTTTGTGTTATCCGCCTCAGCCTTCGGCTTCGGCAGATAACACAAACCTCGGCCTTGATAATTCTCGCTATCATGCTCAACCTCAACCAATAATTGCTTAT
>BLFK01000444.1:2505373-2538424 GCA_014634185.1 Astreopora myriophthalma | reverse complement strand
GGGGGAGGGGGTTGGCCAGTTGTAAGGACGGTGTGGATTGGTTCAAATCTGCCCCTACCAGGATTTGTCCTCGTTACTGCTGGGTTCAACTCCACCACGCTCATCTAACCCTTTGTAATTAGCCAAATGATTGCCTCATTCCAGTTGGATTTCAAAACGCTGTCATGTTTATCAAGGGAAAATAAAGGTGGAAGGGAGGGCATCCCCCATACATGCCCTTTTCCGTTGGTAATACTTCTCAAGTTCTATTTAGGTCAACTCCCACGCTGTACAGATCCCAAGGGGATTAGGCAACCGCCAATCATATGGCGGGGATGTGTTCAACGTGGATAGCCCACGCTCAGAGAACACATTCCCGCCATATGATTGGCTGTTGCTTAATCCCCTTGGGATCTGTACAGCGTGGGAGTCGATCTAAATAGAACTTGTGACGTATTACCTACGGAAAAGGGCATGTATGGGGGATGCCGTCCATTCGTCCTTTATTTTCTCGTGTTTATTTGAGCTGTTTCCGTCCATACTATAAATACTACCGTGCATGAACATAACCAAAAAAAAAAACAAACAAACAAACAAACAAAAAGTTGTAACAGCTTCACTTACGCCCGCATGTCTTGCCGTCCATTTGTAACCTGTACGTGGGGTGACAAGTACATTGGTAAGATCCCGGAGTGTTGGTACAGTTGTGATGGCAACCTCCATTATCCTGAAACACAAGCCACTGTTAATGCGGTTTTCAGTTGCAACTGGGAGAACCACAAACCAGTTACCTGGAGGAACTTTGACAGATGCACGCAGCTAGACCAAATCGGCAAAAGCCGCTGTTACACGTTGAAACTTTTAGTTGAAACTTATGTGCAACGGCGCTGCGAAACAAGTTTCACGAAGTGGTGTTACACGGTGAAACTCGTGCTTTTATCACCACTACGATTGTTGCGACCCTTGCAGAAGTAGAAAGCGGTTGTACTTTTCGTCAAACTTGTCTCTCAACGGAAGTTCAAAAAGTTTCGCGAAACTGACTATGTTACACGGTCCAACGCCCGCTGAAACTCGTTTCACAGCGCCGTTCCACATAAGTTTTAGCCAAAAGTTTCAACTTGTGACAGCGGCTTAACTCAATGTCGCGGCAAAACGCGTGCGAACAAGTCACAAATTTGTTTTCCTTTTGCCTCTGATTGGCTGAGAGTATAACAGGAGATTCTTAAGCCAATAATCTTGAGCGAAATGATGCAAAAACTCAAGGAAATGGCGAAAATGCACGGCAGAACTACAGCCATACGGATGCTAAATGAACGGAACTCAACCAATTGGTTTCCGAAAACAAGACAGCATGGTGTACTTCAATAAAGAAATGCTTGTTCACATTTACTGAATAAGGCCGTCGACTACCTCCGAAGGATTGGCTCAACCCATTCACATCAATTTTTTAACGAGCATTTTCGTTCGCTCACCGTTAGACACTCGTTTATATCCACGCAGCGTGTAGCATCCTGTGAATCGATTACGAAACCCGAGTCACAGGAGCAGCTAATGAAAGAGAAGGCAAACATAAGCGAGATGAATTATTCATTGACTGACAAACGAATACCTGGAAACAAATCTACGAGTTTTCCGTGCATACCTGCGTCATTTGACTCTTAACAAACAAACAAAGAAAATACAACACACAACTAACCAAAGTGGCAAAGCAAACAAACAAACAACTGAAAGAACGACAAACAAATAAATGAAAAGAACAAGACAAACAAACAAACAAACATGCAATACCAAGTTACTCAGCATGAGCATTGATGTTAAACATAACATATCACCTGGAGCGTTCACCTTCCCCTTTAGGCGTCAACTGATTAAGGCATAGCAGCAGATGTGTGGATTTTAACTCTTGTTTCGCGGCAATTCAAAGAAAGTAACCAATCATGCGGACTTAACATCATTGATATGAATGCGAGAATCTCGTGGGAATTCAGTTTCGCGGGAAATTAAATTGCTCTAAAAACAACCAAATTAAAATTTGCTACTGTGTTGGGGTACTACCAAGAACAAACGGACGCTCCTGATCTCACTCACGCATAGCTTCCTCGTTTGTTTGTGCAGATTTGCTGGCAGCCACCATTATTTGATTGACATTCGTCAATATCTAAAGAAGGACAGTTGGAAAGCAAGAGAAGTTAACTTTTGTGGGTTTTAGCTGTGGAATTAGCAAAATCAAGATCAGTGAACGAAGTCTACAGCTTTCAAGAAATGAAGCGAATGTAAACGAATTGTAAGGGTAACACCCTTTCTATAATCATTCGCATCGCCTTTACCATTTTCACTTCTCTCAGTGATTGCGTATCTTTCCTCTCGCCTCCGTAACACAGGGTAATATAAGTGAGGTGCAGGGTAAAGTAGATCGCGGCGCGCGTTACAGCGGTGCGTGCTTGGGCACGCCGCAGGCGGCAACTGCTTCATGTGTCGGCGCGCCTGCGCCCGCGCCCGCGCCCGCGCTCGCGCCCGTGCCCGCGCCCACGCCCGTGCCCGCGCCCACGCCCGTGCCCGCGCCCGCGCCCGTGCCCGCGCCCGCGCCCGTACCCGCGCCGGAAACTATTACGCTTTTTAGAAGCGAAGTTTTATTCAATACAGTCAACGAGGAAGAGTACTTCACCAGTGTAACTAAACTCTCTTGATAATACGCATTCCGCGTCATGCCAACCCTGTGAAGCATCTGTGAAAGCACCGTGGCAGAAAGGAACTGCATCAAAGAACTGTTTTGTCTGTCTTACTTGTACACCTCCATGACTCACCTGCACAAGTGCAATTGCTTATGGCCGCGTATCCCTGGTGACAAGTGCAGTTGTAGCTTCCTTCCGTATTGGCGCAATCTTGGTTACAACATGCGGTGTCGAGCAGGCACTCATCAATATCTGATAGCAAACAAACATTTAGACAGGATAACCCAGTCTTCGTCAGGAGCCCATAAGAAGGAGCATCTATATGTTATAGTCTGGGCCACCAGCACAGGAGAAGGTTTTAGTTTTTGAAGTAATATATCAAACACGAAGAAGAGTGTTTCATCAGATATCCAGACAACGAGAAGTGAGTTGAAAAACGAGGCCAAAGGCCAAGTTTTTTAACCGAATTCGAGGTGTTTGGATAGACGATGAAACACTCTTCTAAGTGTTTGATATTGCTTTTAAAAGGAATCAGTATGTTACGAGAAATTTGAGTTAGAAATCTCCAAAATTTTATCCTAATTAAAATCACATATCCAAACTTCCTTCACAGTAGTGATTTCCCTTGTTTTGGGCTCATGAATTATTGATGAGTTTGAGAAATTCCCTTCAGAGGTGATTACCACCGTTGCGAGCGCTCTCCTCCGTGCAAAAAAATATGTGGAATAAGAAATGAGCTGTCAATCGCTTTCATGCTAAGCCATAAGATTGAATGAATTGGGGGAACGTGTCTCTCTCTTTCTTTTAGGGCGCAGTAGGGCGTTCCAAAATAGCTCCGTCTACTCCTGTGTTGGCGTACAAATCTAGCGGTAAAGTTGGACGCTGGTACTTATGGACTCCTGTCTTTGTATAAAAAAATGGTATCAAGAATCAAGGGCACCTGGTATTCATAAATAATACATAAATAAATGAATGAATAAATAAATATTTATTAATGACTGGATGCGCAATAAACGACAACAAACACAAGTTAGGCGTAATTAATTTGGAGCAGGAAATGAACTGGCAAGGCTCGGATACAGCCACCGACCGTCTAAACCACCGGATGAGGGGCCTCGGCACATGGCGCCATGCCGAGGGGGTGCCTCATTCCTGTACTGCGAGGCGGGCAAAGTTGCTGGCATAATGTCCTGGGGGCGAGTTAACCCAGTCCAGCGGAGAACAATATGCCCCTCCCTGACGGTGCTTTAGCACAGGGCTGAAGGGGTGCCGCAGGCAGCGATTCCCCGTCCATATTTTATTAATTAGAACTGAGTAGGTAACAAGCAGTAGAGGTACCAATGGTTAAAAGCCAGAAAGCAAAACGGGAGGGAGGGACGGATGAAAATACTGCGGCGCAAAAAGAACTAGAAGCAACAAGTCTGACAGTTAAAAGTCGCGAGCAAAGGGAGAGAGGGAACCTAATAAGGTAATCACGTGATAGGCAGAGAGTCGTCCCAGACTCCAACCAGAATTTGCTTTCCGTCATTAACTTCTATTTTATTCTAAAATGTCAAAATAAATAAATACATAAATACATAGTGAAACAAAGAAAAAAAACAAACAAAAGTAAAGAAATAAATCAGTAAGTAGATAAATAGATAAAAAATAAATAAATAGATAGATAAATAATAAATAAATAAATAATAATAAATAAATAGATAAATAAATGTTTGTCCACTACAACAGGTGCAGTCCTTTTACCTCTACAAGTTGTGCCATCACGTAGAAGTTTAAAGCCACGGTCACAGGCACAGGAATAACTGAAATGAAGAGAATACAGCGAATTCAGCTTGAGGTAACTACTGTATGGAATGATAACCAAAATGAACTTGGCAACGTCTGCAGAGCGAAGGTACTTTTATTCATCGATTTATTTACCACGGAATTCAAACAGCTGACCACCGATTTACATTGCATGCGTCTGTGGACTAAGCGGAAACGAAGGGTGCATTCCTTTGGGACCATTCTGTTTATTCCGGTTTAGAATTAACGGAATAAAAGGAACAAGGTTTTCCAAAGGAACGCGTATTCCGAAAAGGGAATGGTTCTTGCAGAGGTGACCTACCTGAGAACTAACGCTCGGAATAGTCTGGACGCGACTGAGACTGCGGCCGCGCACGATTTTCGCGCCAAAATAATCCAACATTACGCTTATTCTGTATGTTCCGAGTAAACCGTATTCCGTTGTTTCGTTCATTTTGCTATCGAGACCAGAATGCACGGAAGACTGTTCCGTACATTCCGAAAAATGAATAAGTCCCAAGAGAACGCGTAAACTGACCATTCCGTTTATTCTTATTCCAAAATAGTCCCCCAAAAAATGCACACTGAGTAAACGTTTCCTCCCAGGAGGAGGATGATAAAGAAAAGTGAAATTGTGGGGAGAGGGAGGACCTTGGTTTTCTGCTTCCCGTCTCTTTTGCTCTCATATTTATGCGACCTACTCAGTTACTCGTCTCAATTCCTGTCCTACTGGGATCCCAGCTTCTATCCTCAGCACTAAATACTATCGCTCACTGTCTGATTGCGACGTTCGCAGTTATCTAGAATATATCCACCGGGGACATACATGACGGCACCGGAATATTTGGGAATAACCTATAAGACGGCTTCACACGTGAACTCCTGCCTGAGAATGTCGTTGCCATGCTCCTGTGAGTTTCTAGAACCTTCCCGTCGAGTAAAGGCTTAGTTTTGTGTTAGTTTAGTCAGAAATGGATTCCAGGAGCATTTGAGTCGATAAAATGGAAACTGTAATAATTCATTGCCACGAAAGAAAAAGAGTAAATCGGTCCACATATATAACAACATTACCTTCCATTTTCGTTAACGCATCTCTGATCACAGCCACCGTTGTTCTCTAAACATTCGTCGATATCTGCAGGCAAGGGGAGGAACACTTTGGTTGTCAAGGTTACAACTGGGTAAACAAACTACAAACTACAAATTTGATCTGTAGTTTGACTGGTTCTATCAGTTCTTTGCATACTTAACATACTTCCGCAACCGTTTCGGGTCTTTTGTTCCTCGTCACCACATCAAATTGGGAATATTTAATTGCCGTAACAGGTCAATTTGATGTGATTTACGTCGGATTATGAAATCACCGAGGAGTTAACATATATTTGTAGTGCGGTCCGTCGAGAAGAAGTGTTACGTTTGTAAAAACAGGTTTGACCTGGGCAAAAACGGGCTCAATATGAGATCCAATTTTACCTGTAACAAATTACTATGAAATTTAATTTCGCCGTGGACCGTCTTTTAGTGGTGTGGCCCACCTTAGAGAGAGCTAACTGTGTACCAATGAGCGCTTTCCATTTGACAGAACTGAAAGGCCAGACCGGGCATATGGAAGTGCTAACTCTACAACGCCTTCAAAATAACACACTTTGTAGCCTGAAATGCAGGCGTCTTATTAGCGAGCGCGAGTTACGTGCCTTTCTCGAGTACAATTATTCACGGAGTCGCCATGTTGTATAACCCACCTCCTTGGTAGCAATTTATTTCTCTCCTCAACACTCCTCTGCCTCAAAAACTCAAGATGGTGGCCAAACATTTCCCCGAGAAGTATACTTTAGCGCTTGCGCACTAAAATACGCCTGCACTGCAGGCTACACACTCCGAGGATGACATATATACTCCTCTAAAAGAATGTGAGGGATCTCACGCAACTATTCCTTCAAATTGTTGCATTTTCTTTGCAAACTGACCGGTCTGGCCGGCCAGTTCTGCCCAAAGGAAAGTGACCAATGCGTATTTGTATCCTTTTAATTTCGATAGGAAATTTAAGATTGAGCACTACGGTTAAATGACTACGGTTGGACGAGCAGGAGAGGTCTGGTTCTTGTCGATGGTGTATTGGGTCGAGTACGAACCCTTTGGCGCGAAAAAAAAAAGAAAAGAAAAAGAGATTGAGATTGTGAACAAGCAAGCCGCTACGGTTGAATCACTCACTCTGTGAAAAATGTCGTTTTATGAACTTCGTAAAGCCTTAGTTTTGCTCTTTTCTGATGGAAACATCCCTAAGAAGAGCTTCTAATTCATTACGAAGAGTACGAGTCCACAAATTTAATTTTTCCTCACCTTTGAAATCATACGTTCTAGATTTTTGACTACGACGAGAAAAGCTGTCAAAACTTACCGTAGTGAAACACGACAGTAAGCACAACGCCATTCCATAACTTTTACGCATGCGCAAAAAAGCTCAACCCAGATCCCGAAAACTCGTCCGACTTTACCCGTTAACCGTAGTCTTCAATCTTAAATTCCCTGATCTAGGACTCACCGTCACAGTGGTGACCATCTGCTGCAAGTTGATACCCAACGGGACATGTGCATTGGTAGCTCCCATTGGAATTGATGCAGCCAAACTGGCATTTGCTCAGAGTGCACTCATCGATGTCTGTAGTTGACAAAATCAAACAAATCAACATGGATGAGTTTTAATGGCGTGAACTGTGGCAAGAAAGTGAGAAGGACATTCAGGGGCCCGTTTCGCGAAAGTTCCGAAAAGTTAACGGGCCCGAAGGCAATTTGTAAAACTGCGATCCGCTTGTTCTGAAAATCTGGTCTTTTGACATGGCTTCAAGATAAGAAAGGGCAAACTACTTGGAAAGTTCCATGGCTTAACACATCTTCCGTTTCAAGATACGGAGGAAATTATGGCACCCGAGATACGCCCGAAACGTTTCGGGACGTTCGAAAAACGGGTCTCAGGTTCTTTTTAAACGCTACGTACCAGCACAAGTCTTGTTGTCTGCCTGAAGAGAAAACCCCTCTCTACATGCACAGTGGAAGCTGGATTATAAGAGATAGGAGCTAGAACTATAAGTAATAGTCAAAATAAAGTTATTTCGACCCTTTTGATTCTCAAACAAGTGTAGAATGGAGAGTAAACAACACTGAATAGCAATCACAAAATTCACAACAGAACGGAGAGAGAAATGCCACGACTTAATTTCATATTATCACCTTGAGCGGTTTTCAGTGGTGTCGAAAGTAAGTTTGTAAATTCTCAGTTTTGCATCAGTACTTTTATTGATCGTCAACGAAATTCTCGTAACATGTTATCAACCAATCAGAAGTAAAACCTAAAGGAACGGAGGACCACGTGCGTTTTCCCGCCCTTGGCGTCGTTGGTGATTGGCTGAAGTAATTAGGGGTCTCGGCAGCCCGAACTATTTTTACATTGATTTTTCCGCGAAGTGACCCTTGCCGGCCAATAATAAGTGTTGCATAGTTAAAGATTAACTATGCAACTACAACTCCCAGTGCTTAGTCTGACTGCGGGGGAAAATCAGTTTAAAAATAACTCGCTGTCCCTAGTGTGGGAGATGTACGCATTTAGTATCACCCAACTAGTGGACTAATGCAAATCCTGCATTTTCATTGGCTACGCTACTAGAGGACTATTAGTAATAGTCCTCGAGGAGCGAAAAGCGTGACGTTTTCTTTCGTTTTAATTTATTCTCAAATAAATATATCTTCAACTTGCATTTGCTAACTTTATTATTGCCCTTTCTGTCCGACTAGTTGGGTGATACTAATTTAGTTCGGGTCTAATTGTTAAGCATTCACATGCATTACATTCTGAAAAGGGATTACCTTCCAGGTGTGTTGTTGCAGACTTGTTGACACTGGTGAACTTCAGGACTAGCACATTCGTCAACATCTGAAGCCAAACATCAAAGAAATGACTAAACCTTCAAATGCTTCAACCCGAGGTGTTATCCATGAAGTCGGCGCAAAGATGTTAGAGAGTTTACGCAACGACAACGACGATGGCCACGAGGACGTCGTTCCAAATACAAGTTCGCGTTAGTGGTATCACTATGCAACTATTTTAAGTCGTTCCGCATTTACAATGTGTAAAAACTGTCTACGACTGAAATTGGTATGAACGGGGTAAAAGCACAGAGAGAGAGTTGAAAATTCACTGTCAAGAGTGCTCACGTCCTCCACAGAACCATAAATCTGATCATTTCACGCCGTCATTTACGAGACGGCGAAAAAATGTACCAAAATGTAAAACGCACGTGCAGAGCGTCCTCAGCCATTTGTTTTGTACCGTTCTTGTTGGTGTCGACGTCGTCGTTTCCTAAACTCCCTATTCCACTCACTAGAGGCGCTGGATTTCATGCACAGGAATGCTTGCCTGTGAGAACACGAGCTAGCGCAGGCCGGGAAATGTGCACGCGAGTGTTTGGCTGAGAGGGGCTGCGTAATGTAGGTCTTTGTGAAGAGAACGAGCGCGTGTAACTCTTTCTGTAGCGGAGAAGTGTGCGGGTGAGACTATATTCCATATGGGAGATTGCTTTGGAATGAATGATAGACAACGTGCGTGCGAAACGGACTGCGGTAGAGACTAAGTGCGTGCAGGATATAGTCACACTGTCGCTTGAAAATGAATGTGCGAAAAACTATACTTTCTCCAAGCAGATTGTTCTAGAGACCAAATCGGTGCAAGACTCATTTCAACTCGAGAGAGAAAAAATGTTTTCCTGCGAGAGTCCTTGTCATGCGTAGGGGACTTTATCGGTACTGAAAGAATGCACTGCCAGGTTCGAAAGAATGAGCTTCACGGGAGGTTATTTGAGTGACTGCATGATAAACCGCGTGTTTTCGAGACATTAATATACGCACTGCGGACTTAAAGGGCCGTTCTTGGGCTGAGGAGCACGGCTATGGGACACTAGAGGGCCTGCATGACCAACCGATTGTCTGTGAGACTACGTAACGACTGGCGGCGCGCAGCTTGAATGGGAGAAGCAGTTTGGCCAGCGTAACAAAGTGGCGTCTCTTGTTTGAGGGTAAATCACAGTCTTAACATGTTGTATACAACATTTACTTTCTGTTTTTCATTACCGATGCAATCCTTCCAACGTGAAAAATACCCATCAGGGCATTCACACGTATAGTTCCCAGCGATGTTGTGACATTTGGCAAGGCCATCGCATTCGTGAATTTCATCAAAGCATTCATCTGCGGTAAACAACGAAAACAAGTAAAAATGTTGCTCGACTCACAAGAGGAGAACTTAGAACAACGGCCAACCTTTGCGTTAGCACCATTCATAGTTTCATCTGCCGAACTGAAGCAGCTGTGAACAGTATCCATAAGCTGAAGGACTGTTCAGAAGTAATTTTCTCGGTTATTTTCCAGCTGCCTTCGAAGTGTCGTATGCATTTGTTCAATGTATCTCCAAAACACCCACAATAGCACTAAGAGATGAAAAGAGCGATTCTATGCAAATCTGCCAAGTTATTTACTTGATTTTCTTCCCTAAAATTATGGCAGAACAGGAAACAGCGTTTGTTTGCTCGAAGCCACCAGCACAAAGAGAACGCCAACAAGCGACTAAAGAGTTAGATAGGTCTTACCAATGTCGATACAGATGACATCAGTTCCATTTTGTCCGGAGTTGACGAAGCCCTCGTGACAATCACATTCGTGACTGCCAGGCTTGTTAACACACTTTTGCGAACAGTGCCCATTCTTAACTTGGCATTCATCAACGTCATAACATGTCAAGCCATCATCACGCAAACTGAAGCCCGCGGGGCAAGAGCAGTGGAATGATCCGTCTGTGTTTGCGCAGGCGTATTCGCAATCTCCTGTACCATTGTTCGTTGTGCACTCGTCGATGTCCGCACAGGTGCGTGACCTGTAGAGAAAGCATGAAGGACCTCAGTGAGCTAAGTATTAAAAAGCTGAAATTGCTTTGTGTGTCCATTGAATATACATGTACATTGATCAAGCGCAAGAATGCCATTTCCGCGTTCACGTCAGCCTCTTTTTCAAAGCGAGTCCAAGTGCGAAAGTTTTGTGAAGGTAACGAGTTTTACTATGCATAGGAATAAAAACTCATTTTCGTAAGAAAGACTTCGCACTTAGACTCGCTTTGAAAAAGAGGCTTAAGTGAATTCGGAAATGGCCTATTCGATGGAGGCTGATGGAAGTCAGCGGAAGTCGAAACATTTCAGTGTCCGTGACCGGAACTGTCGAGTGCTGTATTATTACCGGATGCGATATATTGTGCATTTATTAGTAGTGATTTTTTTGTTGATTGACATTTTGAAATCGGATAACTAAGACGAGAGGGTGTGATTCGGGACCTTTTGAAGAGATCGGTTAGAGGCAATGTAATAGCGAATTGTTGGAGAATAAAACGTGGAATCATACGACCAGCGAGTATTGAGTGTACCTTCAATTCGGTACAGTCCGAATGAAAAGCAACGCCCATTTTGACACCATGTTATCCAGCGAGATGCGGAAAAAGGAAAAACTTGTAGAGGCGTGAAAATTATAAGCAGTCTCTCGACCCTGAAGCTCTCCTCTTTTGCGCTTGACTCGGCTCATGCCAAGACATACGGCCCGAGACTCTAATGAAGAGAATGAATTACGAGACAGTAGAAACCGGACCCTTGCGAATCCTATGCGTGAGGAACCTGAACCCCAAAAGCTCCCAAAATTATCAATACCCATTTACCACCGACGAGTATAAAATATAGGGTGCATTTTTTTTCGGGGGGGAGGGGACATTTTTTCCGAGTGGTCGGTTTACACGGTTATTTTGGGAATTATTCCGTTTTCGGAATGAACAAAATAGTATGTCGTTCATTCTGCTCTCGATAGTAGAATGAAATGAATAAACAAAATACGATTTACTCGGAATAGACAGAATACGGGTTCGTTTGGGATTAGTTTCGCGCGAAAATAGTGCGCGGCCGCCGAAACGTCAGTCTCAGCTGTGTCCAGAATATTCCGAGTGTTAGTTCTCAGGTCACCTGAACTCCATTCCGTTTTCGGAATACGCGTTCTTTTGGAAAACCTTATTCTTGTTATTCTGTTAATCCTAAAGGCTGGTTCACACGAGCAACGCAAACGCAAATGCAATCGCAAGCGCAACCGCAAGCAAACATAAGTGTGAACTACCACGCAAGAAATGGAAAATTTTTCATTTCCTTGCGCTTGCATTTGCGCTTGCGTTTGCATTTCACACGTCTGAACCGGGGCAACGCAAACGCAAACGCAAACACAAGATGAACAACACTCGTTCCATGCCTCTGCGGTTTAAGTTCAAACCAAGATGGCGTCCTCATACGATGCCGCCATCTTGAGGTACTGAAATGCGCGTGCGTATCTCATTCCGCTTGCGTTTGCGTTCGACGTGTGAACGTCTCTCGCGCTTGCGTTTGCGTTTGCGTTGCTCGTGTGAACCAGCCTTAGACCGGAATAGGAATGGACTGAATAGGTTTAAAAAAATTCACCAATAGCAAACTGAAGAGAAACACCTACGCCTCAATGACCATGCTTTCGGAGAATAGACCTTTCCCGCATCCCTCCCAGTCCTGCAGGGGAACTCATGAAACGAGGCTGGAGTGGATAAAATTCGAAACAGCCGGAAAATGCTTGCTCGAGTCATTTTGAAAATTATCCACCCAACCTCGCTTTATCACTTACCGTGGGGGACTGGGGGAAATGCGGAGCCCCAGGTCTATTTGTAGACTTGATAAATATTTTTGGAGCTTGTAAATGGTAAGGAGAGGATTTGCCCTGAGCGTTGAAGGTGATTAAAGTGCACTTAAACTCAAATATTTAATATAAATCTCTCCACTAAAAGCAAACATAAATTATTTTGCGATTTGTACCTGAAATAATTTTGGTTTTTACTGACGTGCTGCGCAAGTTACGTGAAGTTAGCGAAACTAGGCTAGCAATCATTTGGACCCAAGGCCGATTCTCGATTTTACGTCACAAACTCTTTTGCAAAGCAAAAATTCTTTGAAAACTTGAATGTAAAGTAATTTGTGACACAAAATCACGGTCGTGTGTCCACCCATGGCTGCTATTTTTTGCTAACTTTACGCCAGTGTGACACATAAAAAGCGAAATGATAAAATACGGTAAAATATGTTTGCTATAAGTGGAATCACCTTAAACAACACGAAAAATGTTTGCCTTTAGGTGCACTTTATCTACTTTGGTTTCGACTTATAATATCTCAAGCCTCTTTGCCAAGCAATGGCAGTCTGCGACACAACTCCTTGAGACGGCACACAATACACAGATTTGGTACTTTGGACTGCTCTCCCTTCCCTCTCAATGTTCTTTCTCGCAATTTCCTCAATCACGAATCTTGTCAACCAACATTGTGGTAGGACAGGGGAGCGAGATGGGTCTCAACCCTTTTGCCGCAGACTGCAGGCGTAAATATCTCAAGCCTCTTTCTCAAGAAATGACTCAACTTATATACCTCAGACGGATCATCTATCTGGGAGGAACTTGGACAAACAACGATAGTTCTGATCGTGAATAGGCCATTTTACAGTTGTGGTTAAGTTACCTGGCCTTCGAATGGAAGTGAGGCTGCCGGTGACCTCGTTTTGAGACAAACCTCTTTGCTTTTCTTATGTAAATGTAGACTAGTTAGCATTACAACAACACGTTTTACATGATTAAAGCGATTAGGTCTGCATCAATACAAGGTCACCGGCAGCCTCGCTACCATTCATAGGCTAGGTCCCTGAGCAAACAACTGTAAAATGGCCTATTCGTCTGCATATAATAAATACGGGTACTTATATCAATAATTCGTCTGACTGGACGGATCGCACGTCTCTTCACTCAGTTGCCCGTATTTATAGACGAAAGAATTATTAGACGAACTAAAATCTGCCAAAGTTAGTCCCAGACGGATCATCCCTCTCCTGCATTTATACTAGGCGCGTGTTTCTCCTAGACGGATGATTCGTCTGGAAGGTTCATACTTGTCTTATTAGTCTATTACATAAATCGATCCATTATCAGATCTTAGCAACAACAGTAAAACCTTGCCCCAACGCGTTTTCCCTCGCTTAGCTCCTACTACACGTGCTTGCTTCAAGTTCTGTTCCGATTGGTTTATTTGGTTAATTGTCAGCGCCGTCTGCTGTGATTGGCCAGAGCACAAAGGAAAGAGGGATTACTTACTCCGGGTCAGTGGCTTTATAACCCACGTTGCACTCACACATGTACTCTCCTTCTATGTTGATGCAGATCTGAGAGCAATTTCCATTGTGAACAGCACATTCATCGATATCAGCGCAGCCAGTTTTGTTGTTGACTGCGGTGTAGCCGGCATCACACTCGCAACGATAGCTGAAGTAAATCAAATGAATAATATTCTGTGATAGATAGCGAGTAGCGGTTTTCAACAAAATGGCGGCCACTTCGTCGCGTTTTCGAAGTGTTTTGAAGTGTCTGCGATGAGGATATAGATAATTTACCTGTTTAGTTTTGAACGACTAGTAGATTTACACTAAAACAATTAGATTATTCGCTCTCGATTTCTATGCGTGATAGTTGACTCGGGCTGCGCCCTCGTCAACTATCATGCGATAGAAATCTCGAGCTCATAATCTAATTGATTATGAGTGATCGATCGAGTGAATGTATGGTTGATTGATTCTGTTGCCATTACTTCTCGATAGCTTTTGTTCATGGATTTAGAAGATTCCACGACTTACTACCATTACTTTTCCGAGATTATTACAACGTAAACGTCAAAATTACCACACTAACTCGGCCATTATTTCTCTCTCAAAAAAACATTGACACGCCGCTCGCCCCAGATCCCCCCGATCGTGCCAAAAGAAGAACCGTTCAGCGGCAGTAACAGATTCATTCATTGATTCATTGAACGAGCGAACCAAAGAATGTAGGAAAGAAGAAAGGAATGAACGAACGAACGAACGAAAGAACAAAATAGGGAATAAGTGAATAAGCATTCAAGTGATGTATGGCTACATAAACTATTAAGTTGTTTTCCGAGCAATCAAGTTGCTTTCGTTAATCCTTATGTAACAGCTAAACAACTCTTTATTCGAAAACGGCTACGGCGCCTGTCAACGACTACGAATAATGGCCGACCTCAACTAACTTAAACAACAACGTCCCGACCGCGAAGAGACCGGTGCTTGATGTCTTAGCAACGTTACACATACAAGTGTCCATTGGTAAAAGTAGTCTAATATACTTGTTGCTATTCTAGTAAGTGCGCTGTTTTTTGTTGACATGAAATTTGTTTTCTTAAGTTGACTACTGAATCCACGCCTCACAACGAAGAAATCAATTTTTCATTACCTTACTCAGCCTTTAGAGTCTGTTAAACTGTGCTTTTTATCTTGCTCTCACCTTCCTTGTAGATTAAAGCACTTGTGACAGTCAGGCCTGCCTTCCCTGCACTCATCAGTATCAACGCACTTGTGAGGAAGGCTAACATCTCTGTGGTAACCATTGTAACAATCACAATAGAAGCTTCCAGGGATGTTAACGCATCTCTGCTCACATCTCACGCCACCCAATAGACATTCGTCCACGTCTGAAAGCCAAGAGGCATTGGAGAAGTGGTCTTTTAGTTTTTGCGGGGAACGTTAAGCCAGCGACACACTGGGTGATTTTGTTCGCCGATCGCAGCAATTTTGATCGCCAGCAGGCTGACGTGAACTTGGAAATGGCCGCTACTGACTGCCTTCCCCTCGCCATCACTCACTTTCACACCGAAACTTCTAGTTGATTGTCTATGTTCTTCTGTATGGATAGAATGGCATTCTGTTTATTTTGCTCCTGACAGCATGAATGGGATGGAGAGAATACGGCTTACTCGCAATACACATTCCTTTGAGAAAATCAAGCGCGGCCTGCGGAAATGTGAAACTTAATTCGGTCCAGACTATTCTGTGAGCTGGTTCTCAGTCCACCCGCACCAAAAGTACTGATTCTGTTTTCGGAATACCCGTTCTATTGGAGAGCCTAATTCTACTTCCGAGTATTAGTACATTACTAAACAGCAAAAGGAATTAACAGAATACTCCCAAAAGAATGCACCCCCAAAAACCAGCTTTAAATAGAAACGGACAAATTCTACATACTCGCACTGACAACAAAACACAGTTGAAAGACCATCATGCTACATTCTGTTAAGTTTGGATCTGAATGTCGATCCTTGATATAGTTGAAAGAATATACACGGTTTCGGCAACCCGTCACAGCATTCACTTTGACGCAAAAGATTATTATAAGCCTTTGGTATGGCATTCAGTGATCGAAATCTGTGGTTCCCCAAATCAATTGACCTTCATTCATAATCAAATGCTTTTAAAAAGACAAGACTTTAATGCTTACCTCGGCAAGTCTTCCCGTTAGCGCTGAGCCTGAAACCATCCTCGCACATGCAGTAGTAGCTTCCGGGTGTGTTCACGCATGTTTGTTGGCAGTGATGAAAGTTTTTCGGCAGTTTACATTCATCCTCATCTGAAACGTTAGTTGTAACAATTATAAAGTCTGAAGTCACGGTAGGAGATTTTTTTTCCGTGTTTCTGTAGGGCATGCCGTATCTTTACGAAAAGACGATTGCCGAGGAAAAGTGCATTCCGCATTTCACAATTCTACTGTTCCCTAGCCCTGAGATCACAGGCTCCTCAAGCTCAATTGAACACTACTCAGTCACCTTACATAACAGTACCGCAATTATCAGGATCTGTATGGGAAAAATCGTTGCCCTTTTGTGGGTAAAATTACGAAAGATTTTAGAACAAAAATTGCTTTCCTGAACTTCTTTGTCGTTCTTTATTTATTCCGAGTGGTTTTTAGGACAATTTGAGACGTTTTCGTGGAGTCTTAATTTCACTGACAACTCCGCGGAATCGTCTCAAATTGACCTAAAAACCACTCGGAATAAACAAAGAACGACGAAGAAGTTCAATGTTGTTTGTAACAGCACTGCTGAATATTCTCCCAATTTTCTGAAGCCTTCATGCCGCTCCCGTTATAAGGGTATGATTGACGGAAGTCTATCGCACAATGCTTCAGATAGTTTTGATTGCAGAGGTCGCGTAGCAGTGAAATTAGTCGTAAGGCCAATTACCACTGATTCCCATATTAACAGAAAACGTGAGTCGGTCGATAACACAGTCATGCAGTTGTTATGGCAACCCTTTGACTTCATTTACCTTCACATGTGAACCGATCAGCTCCGATTTTGTACCCCTTGTGACATTCGCAGTAATAACTTCCTTCACTGTCTCGGCAAAGCTGTGAGCACTTGTGCGTTCCAGTAGCGCATTCGTTTTCATCTAAAATATGCAACAATAAAATAATTATTTTTTGGGCGATTTCAGCCTGAAAACATTCTTATGATGTTCTTAAATTTACATAACTTTGATGGTGCGAAAGTTATTTCCGAAAGGTTGTAAATAAGAACTGCTCAATGAATTGCAGTTTTCTAGAAGTTTTATTAAGAACACACATACGTCGAATACACAAACTGAGATGTTCTTCACTGTATCATGCACTACGAAAACCATATTGTTATCGTTGAAAAATAAAAACATGACTCTAAGTAATTGGGTGATTTGTTGTTAGACTTAGTATGTTTTTAAAATTCTGGTTAATCTCCGCCTCAAAGTTCTTATAAAAAAAAAGGTTCTCATAAGAAAAAAAAAAAAAAAAACCCTAGTGTATGTGGGAAAAAGCAAGCTTAATGGGATGATATTTGGGAATAATATTCGCAGAGACGGTATTTTAAAACTATATTTGAAGCCGGAAATGGTACAAGCTAATGGCCAATTACCACCCATCCACTGCCAGAAATGTTGGGGCCACACAAGTAATTTGGGGTTTAAAACCTGTGCGTAAAATTGGTGTTAAAAAATAGCCAAAACAATACACTTACTGACACATGTCTTGTTGTCTGTATCTGTGATATATCCCTCTCTACAGCTGCACAAAAATCCGCCAATAGTGTTCAAACAAGTCTCCGAGCAACCTCCGTTGTTCATAACGCATTCGTTGATGTCTAAACGAAACAAAAAAGCGTCGAAAGTAATTCTCCGTTCCTTTCGTTTTGCATTTCTGTGCTACAATGATTGACTAAAAGTTCTCGCGCCACGTCTTCAAGTCTTCCCGCGCTAAGCGCCGGCTGCAAGCCCAGCGCTGACTTCCGGTAGCCTGCCGCGCCCTTGGTAAACTCGAAGCTTGCACTGTAAACAAACTGTTTTTCTTTTACTTAATATTTTTAATTGTCTTTACAATTTCATTTCCAATGACTCGATCCTTTTCTGTCTTCTGACCATTTAGTGGTCGAGTTAAGAGTCAATTCGCCTTGGTAGGGCTCAATTTGATACATTACGGTGGTGTCTTCTGATATAAAGGCAGAATGATTAATTTGCCTTGCGTTTCACACAATCAGTGAAAACTTCTAACGGGAAGAAAGACTATTACATCTCTTTGAAATCAAATAAACTTGTAAAAAAATATGTTCCATACATGTCACCCCAAAACTTTACCACTTTCAAATGTTATTACCATGAATATAAGCCTTGCGTACCTCTGCAAGTCGCACCGTCCATGTCCAAGGAGTATCCTGGATGGCACGAACAGATTCGTCCATAATCTGTTCTGGAGCAAATGTCGCTGCATCCTCCGTTATTAACAAGGCAGGCGTTAGCAACGACTATAGTAACCAAAGAAAGGAAAGTTTACACTGATAGAAACATAGCAACGACAATAGCAACAGCATCGTCAACAATCGTTAAACTTTGACGTATGTTTTTTAAACAAGTCTCTGACCAAAATGCCAGGAAAACAGATTTACTGGCAGATTTACGATTTAACTCAATCGGTTTTGCTAGTGCTTATCCAGTGGATAGCGCTATCCACCCTTCAAACAACTTCGGTCTAATTTTGATGCTGTAGCTTTACGACGGCAGGCCTACATTCAGGAAAACAAGCGTGAAATGTCCTTAGAGAACGCGAGCCACACAGACTCGAGCTTTAAGGGGATTCCGTGAGCATGATTCCTCTGGAGCCTAGTCTCGAGCCTAGCCTGTTTAGGAATCTTTCCTATTTAATATCGAATATGAGTTTACTTGATCAACGCTGCATAAGGTTACCTACCCGGTGAATCAGCAGTGTATGAAACGACAAAGCCAGAAGCAGTTATGGTCTGATCCGAGTGGAATTTGAGGAGAATTTCATTGGAAGTCGAGCGGATGAGGGCGGGCTTGGTATTACCGCAGAATTTACCAAGGCTGGAGGCGTTTGTCCGCCGACCGTCAAATACTTCAAGGTAGTCATACACACAACCGGCAGCGCCTAAATAAAGATGGGAGAGATCATTCTCAGTACCAAACAGCATAGAACTGCTGAACTGTAGCAAATTTGTATTTACGTTTTATCTGAACCTTTGTATTTCGGTTCTATTTCTTTTTTTTTTCTTCGTTGGACATCTGGAATCTTCATAGACCTCATGTCACGTGACTAGTGAGAGAGCAGATGTTTGCGAATGCCGTGGCGAAGATCGGCGAAGATAAGTTTGTCTTTTCCCCGTGTTTCAGCGCAGAAATGTGAGTGACTTACGGGAATCGTTTCAAGTAACTTCCGTTGTGTTGATTCCACTTGCATTTTCCTTTTTCTTTTGTTTAATTTTCATCGTTTCACCGCGTTCACACATTGTTTTGAATTATGATATCGTGGCATCGCTGTTTTCTAATAGCGTCGCAAGAAGGGTAAAAAAAAAAACGCGTTCAAAAATACTGCGCCGCGTCAGCATTAACTAAGGGCGCGCTCGATTGACCCCCATTCTGGAATAAAAATAAATGGAATAACTTCTAGATTTGTCTTCAAAAGTAAATTTACGAAGAAACTGAAGAAACTGATATCTTTATAACAATTTGCCGGGAGATGATGCTGAAAATCTCCTTTGTAAACCGATGACATCAAACTTCTCCTCAGGGTGATTTTTCGAACTAAATCTTAGTATTCTTATTCCGGAATAAGCTCAATCGAACGCAGCCGAAATTACAACAATAAGAACAAAGGGAAAAAGTGAGAACAGCAAGAAATAAGAAAGGAATAAAGAGATAGGAAAATAAAAGTTCTACCGGGTACTAACGAAGTGCAGAGTTTAAGCAGTGACGACGTCGACGCGCCGGCGGAACGAGGACGGGAGAAAACAACAGGTTTAATGAGCGTACATGCACATGGCTCAGCACGCTCTGCACGCCCGTTTTACCTTATTGTACATTTCTTTGCCGTTCTAAATTTCAAGTTATGCGAAGGACTTGAGCAGCACTCGACGATAAATTTTCGATTTCTCTCGATACTTCGACGCGCTTTTCACTCCGGCATCGAGGTCATGAAAAGTTAATTTAAGCCAGAAGAAGCAATCGTGGCGGTGCCTATCCCGCTTTACAGCTTTGACGGCAATGAGATAGTAAACTAGAAAAAAAAAGAGTTGTGAACACTTGCAACAACTTACTTTCGGAGGCCTCCAAGTTAAAATGTGTAAAACTGAGAGTGACAATTTTGCCTTTGGGGACTTGGACAAGATAGGAACAATCCATAGACACTGGGTGGTTGTCTGGGTGATTTGGAGATGTAATCACACCACTGTTTCCGTTGAAAGTTTGGCCACAACCTGTAAACGGCGGAAAACATAAAAGTTCACATCAAGAATCAAATTTTAACTCAGAGCCTTCGCGCCCTCTTGCGCGAGCCATGCGCAAAAGAGAAGAGCTCCAGGTAAAGAATATGGGAAAAATTTGCCACGTACATCTCGTTCACTAGGCTTGAGTATTCCTGCGATTAAATGTAGGGTTTGGAGTACTGGTGAGAGCACTCGCCTTCCACCAGTGTGGCCCAAGCCTATCCCGGACTTGGTGTCATCTCAAGGCCTGGTTACTGCGGTTTTCCCCTCATGGGCTGATTTAATTTGAGTTGATTGATTTTATCTAATCTGTAGCGTCCCCAGTTAGTGGTCCAATGCGCCGGTGGGTGAGTTAGGCAACATGCTGATTTCTCTAGCGTTAGCTCTACGTGAGAGCTTCCACGGCTCTGAAGACGCTAACGATTCAATTATTACTGTACAGGATGTTACAAAAAGATAAGCTACCCGTGTCCGTGTACTGTAATTTGAAGCCTTTTGCAGAAACTGAAAAGTCCGAGCGGAACCTGACGAGAAGCTCATGGCCAGAGGAGATGATGGGATCTGGTAACTGACTACCACACAGCCTGGTCATGCGGTTGCTGAGATGCCTTGTTAGTCCATTATAAATCTCCAAAAAATCAAACGCGCAGTCGTGGGTTGGTTCTATCTAAAACGGAAAATCGATTCCATAAGTATCAAATTAGTTCTATTTTACGCTGCGTTTACTTTAGGCCGCGTTCAATTAACACTGCACTAGACTGGACTACTTTCGTGTCGGCCATTATAAACCTTGTTGGTCCATTATAAAACTCCAAAAAATCAAATGCGTAGTCGTGGATTGGTTCGTTCGATTTGTGAAGACCGGGCTGCTACAATCTTGGACAAAACTCGTTGCCAAAATACTGCATACGGACAGACAATACCTATGATCATATTTTTGTGTTCTGTGACTCAACTTTTGTTTCTTAACCCACCTCCCCGCCCCCCTTCCCCTCATCCAACGTTGGTTTACAAAGCTCCAAATAACAAGGCAGCATTTCGGGGCGCATGATCAACATCGGGAAGGGGAGGCAAGGGGGAGGGCAAGGGGGAGGCAAGGGCGAGGGGGAGGGGTATGAATTGGTACGTTGCGCATCAGAGCGCAAAACAGATTTTTCTCAACACTGTTGTCCCAGATTGTAGAACGCAATGTCTGTCAATTTTTTTACCGATTAAAGTACAATTGAAGAAAATACTGATTTCCTCCATTCTTGTTGGGAAACACGTCCAGAACGCAACCCTTAACGCAAAGGCACTCACGCGGTTAGTTGGCAGCTATTAGAACGGCTGTTGAAATTGGGTGAGAAAACAATGAAGCCCAAGAAACATACAACAGAAGTCATGGGCGCTAACCCTAAACACAATCAGCTGCGTCATATACGGATCCAATGAAATTACAGGTCATATAGAGCCGCGTGGCATTTGGAAGTGAGCGAAATTTTGTGGTCCCAGATCGAGGTTAAACCTACCCATAAATTCCTTCAGAAAGCACCTGGGTCCCCAAAACAGAATTCCCAGTCTTTTTATCTTTTCAAAATCCAGCTCTGTACATAACTTAAGTGGCAGACAGAGAGGCTCAAGCAATTAGGGCCTCTTAGCGAACGTCAGCTAGACATCTTCTCTGTAGGATCGCATGGCCCCTGCCGGATCAGCTGGTTTACCGTGCCTGGACGAAAAGGCCCCTTAATTAAGTAGAATGGTCAGTTTGATATTTGTGTTTGTGCTTTCGTTTTTGTTTGTTGTCATCTATTTTAACCTTTCTCGACTCCTAGATACTTGAGACGAAGGGCCGAGGTTTTTTACTTAAATTATTTTTCTTTGTCGTTCCGAGAATTTCAGTTCCTGAGCATACCTGAACGTGGTTTAAGCATGCGCAAGCCTGAGCACTATATTCATTTTTGTTTTTCGAATTGTCGAGTTTTCTGGACGTGATACTGTAACATCAACACTTAGTGCCCTTTGTACCGGAAATTCACCCAGGCCAGGTCAACCTCTTCAGTGTTAGCACAAGAGCAGATCTTTTTGTTAAATTGTCAGAAATTTGAGTGATATGATATGTTTTTAATCAGATCGGTTTTTGAATTGCTTAAGAGACTCTGCTTGTCTTGCTTCGAGCGGTAAGCTGCTCCACAGAATAGCACCGCTGTAGCTGAAACTGTTTCCGTTATAATTTGTCCACGGTAACGGAACATTATCTTTTCGTTCAGAGTCTCCTAAACTATAAACAGATCATGGTCGCAGTTTGTAAATTTACAACAAAGATATTCGGGTACACTTGTAGACCATTGTGTCCAGTGCAATTTGTTGCTAACTGGCTAGATTTTTCCATCCTAATATTTGGAATAGATCACTTCGGGCAGCTCTATTTTGCAGTTTTTGTCAGTAGTTTTTATCATGTAACATGAGTGAAAGTGAAGTGTCCGAGCTGGCTAAAAAGTCTTACAAAAACCATTAAAACAGTTATTAAATTTAGTGTCGATGAACTTGTGGTCCTCGATGTTTACCGTCTCACTTCGGTAAATACCTGTAACTTAGCTTCTAAAATGTACCTCAAAATCGGTAAACCTCAGTGTAATCCTTGAGCCTTCGTCCACGCATATCTTCCATTCGCAATCGAGATTATCCTGGTAGTTTAACGGGAAGCGAGGACTCGTAATTACACCAGTACCATTGACAGCTATGTCACCTCCACACTGAACTACAAATAAGAAAAAGAAAAGTTACCTTGGTGCGCATTTTAATGTGTTCTCTACCATCCATCAGACCTTAAGCAACATTTATATGAAAAGGTTGACGCTAAAAGCATCGGGATAAGGTTATGTGCGCTTCCTACGTCCATGCCGGGGTTCCTACCTCCATGCCGGGGTTAGCAACGAATCGAGCCTTCCAACAAACTGGATATTTTCCTGGGCCGATTTTCGAAGCAGGGTTGGCGGAAACCCAAGGTTAGTAAGTCCGAGTCTGTAAGACCTACAGGTTGTCATGGTACCGGGGAGGGGGAGGGGAGAGGAGAAGGGGGGAGAGGAGAAGGGGAGGGGACAGGAGAAGGGGGGGGAGAGGAGAGGTACAGGAGAGAGGGGAGGGGACGCGACAGGGAGGGTTAGGATTGGGAGAAGAGAAATGCGGGGAAAGGAATCCCAGAGTTAAAGGGAAGGGGAAGTCTTCGGAAGGTGGATCGAGAGGGCAAGACCGGTAGACGTTGGAAAGGAATTTGAACGATATGATTTCATTACAAAATAAACAATGAAGGCTAGAGACACTCCACTTAATAACAACGGAAGTAAAAGCTACAGGGTGGAAAAAAGGCCGTATGTTTAATGACCCCACTTGTGTGCTCTGAATAACGATATTTGAAGTGACTCTAAAATAAAGTCAATTGTCAAGTGTTACGTGTATCTACGTCGACATACTAATCGACAAAAACCAAGTCTTTTCAAACTTTGATTGTACACTTCTTTACGACTGTTTCCATTCGGACGCCTTCCCCGTGCTTTGGAAGCACAGCGGTTCGGCGAAGAGAGGCTGTGCTGGATCGACAACAAACTCTAGTATTGAAATCTGCAATTGCTGTTTGACCCGGTGGACAGGAGGTGGGCGATTGAAGCGATACGGGAACACCTTTCGACTTTCAGAAGCGTCTCAGACGGCTACGATTTCAAGGCTAAAATTTTCCAGCTGAAGCATTCAGAGATTAAATTTCATCGGTTGACAAAGTCTTAATCAACAGCGAATAGCCCACTACGTTACTTTGGATTTAAATCACGCTATTAAACGTACGAGCCTCGATTAAATGGATGATTCGTATAGAGACCATGTCATAGTCTTCGCTTCAGTCTGTATACCGATGCGCCCCAGAGCAAGGGGCACACTTTACCTACAACTTGTCGGCCGCGCGGAACTTGCTCACAGCATGTGTTGCTAGGACTGTCGTGGTATTCAAAATACGAAGAAAACTGAATTTTAAGCCGCCTGTGTCTGTCGTGGGATTTTCCAGGAGCATTCACACGGCACGACTTTCTGATGGTGCTACGTAATGTCGCCGCACGCGACATTCGTGCCGTGTAAATCCCAGCGTGACCGGGAACTTTTATCAAATAAACTTGGACAGCCTCGTCCGAACTCAATCACGTCCAGAATTGTGCATGTCACGATATGATAAAGGAACAAACACAGCTAAACGAACGGCAATATACAGACGGCCACTTAAAAGAGAAAGTTGAAGGGAAGTGCTTAAGCAAAGTAACGCAGAAGTCCTTCAGCAACTAAAGAACTTCCTCCGGCAAATGTTCGTGAAAAGAATGAGATTTGCACTGTGAAAACATGGAGTGAATAGACAGCTAAATTAGGTTAAACATAAGTCAGCAATTCCCTCATTCTTATCAAGATCATACCTATAGAGAAAGCGTCTACGATAAGGGTAAATTACATCGGTGTTTAGTTTGTATCATTGTCAGTAAAATGGCTTATGGCGGAGAGAATTTAAGGCGAATCCCATAAGACACAGGGGCAAAATCAGCGGCAAGGAATGACAAAACCAGACATAAAAGAGCTCTTAATCCTTAATTATGACTTACTGTTGCTTGTAGATGACGTTAGACGTGTTTTCAATAGAAAGCGCCGATGTAGTCTGTGCGTACTGGAAGCCAAAATCAAACTGACCAAAATCCTGCAGGGAAAGGACTGCGGTTAGTCATTCTCGAATCAACTTCACGAGGAATGTAATATGTGATCGCTGTTAAAACTGACAAAGTGAATGACTTACAAACAGCGCAGTGTAAAGCTATCCATGTTTTGTCCTTCGTCTTAAAGACAAGCCTTGAATCCTCTCAGTTAACGCAGTGTAATTTGACTCATCAACCACATCAGAGGTAATTTGACGCCAGGATTGTAGAGCTGTTTTGGAAACGATCCATCGATTCATGCATATCGCTGCTGCATCTTTGTTTTTGGCGAGATTGATGATTGATGTTCGCGCTGCTTGAATTGGAAGTGATCGGTTGGAACTTGTCGGAGAGAGATACCGTGCCTTATCGTCGACGATTCTGAGTCCCTACTCATCCTTGAACCGACAGAAAGAAACTATTTTATAGATAATCCCCATGGCAATTTAATTCTTTTTGTTTCTCAACTAATGTCTCCGCGGGATATCAGAGTTTGGAAAAACCGACACCAGAAACTTGACTGCTGAACAGCCATTAATTTAACGACTTCGGTGTGTTTTTGGTTTCGTTTTCAGTTTATGTCAAGTGTCCAAGATTGAAGCAGTGGCGGATCCAGGGGGAAGGGTTGGGGGGTCGGGGGCCCCCTTCCATAACCGAGACTTTTATATCTTTTTACTACTTGTTTGACGCTGAAATTCTCGCATCGACAGAATCGCCTATTATTACTCAACTGGTTGACTTGTTTTTTTGATGGAAAGCCATTGTATTTTGCCACTAATCTAAATTCCAGGCATATTCCACAATGAAATGTTTTGGCGGTACCCGGCCTCTGATGATCACTCGCCTCTGCCCGTAAAGCAGTTTTGTTAGACCAGCGTTAAACACGTGATCGTCTCCCCCCTCCCTCTATCAAAAATTCTTGGATCCGCCCCCGTCTTGTGTTAGTGCATTCGGTCGTTCATAAACCTGGTATTAATTCAAATTTTTAACAGAATTTAACCTGTGTGGCTAAGCCGTTTCCTCTGCCTGGGAAGCCCGAGTGGCAAAGGAGCTCCGGCTTATTGAAGGTATTTCCAGAATCCCAATCGCTTGTTTGTATCCTGCAGGTTTCTTTGCACGCACATCAAGCACAATGCAAGTTGTCCTAAATTTTGCTCTGGCACGGTATTCGAACAGATGATTTCGAAAATTGACAATAACAAAATAAGAGAAACACCGCGTTTAATGACCTTCAAATACACAGACTGATTGTATGTATGTATGTATGTATGTATGTATGTACGTGAACTTTATTTTTCAGCAACACAGTATATTCATCAGTTATTAATCCATTGCAATTACATAATTTACTCACTGTATCCAAACGAAAATCTAATCTAAAAACATAAAATAATTAAAACCATAAAAACTGCTTTACATGAATGCCGTGCCTAAAATTACAAAACTTACTAAAGAGGATAAAATGAGTTGAGTAAATGACTAAAGTCATTTAGTGATTCTGCCTGGCGCGTATCACGCTGAGTACTTAATTTTCTCCACCCAAGTTTACTAAATAAGTCTTCAACATTAGTGTCATAACTGGAAAGTTAAAATTCGAGCAGCACGATTTTGTAGCTTCTGCAATTTATTTGAAAGCGTTAAGTTGCAGTTTCCCCACACAACACTGCAATGGTCAAAGTGTGGCCGCACTAAGGCATTGAAAATAAGCTTCAGAGTTTCAAGAGGGACGAATGAGCGGATTCGTTTGAGAGCGCCAATACCAGAGGTAACTTTCTTTGTTAAGTTCTCAATGTGAGAGCTCCAGGAGAGATTTTCATCTATATAGACGCCAAAGGATTTTGCAGTAGATACTTGATTAAAGAGGAACACCACCAATGGTAAGATGCGGGGGTCTCGGTAAAGTATTTAATCGCTGCCTTGAGCCAATTAAAATAAATTCAGTTTTAGTTGCATTCAATGAAACTTTATTAGAGACAAGCCAATTATTGACTGACTCGAGATCTCGATGTAAAGTTTCGTCTATGGCGGTTATATCATTGCTTGAAAATGTTAGATGCGTATCATCTGCGTACATCCTAGGCTGCGAACTTAAGAGACAGTTCGGTAAGTCATTAGTATACTCAAATAAAGAACAATAATGGACCCAAAATTGTTCCCTAAGGTACACCACAACTAAGAGGTAACTTATCAGATAAGCAACCATTAATAAAGCATTTTTGTTGACGGTTATCCAGATATGACTGTCTTGAAATCTCACAAGATTTATTTGGGGAAACACAACAAAAACCTACAAAAATCCGCCATTAGGCTGGAAGCACATGTTTTCTTTTTATGCGCCACTGCGCATGAACCGAGCGTTACCAAGCAACATGAAATATAAATGATACCGCTGAATATCATGACAATGACTTAAACCAATATAGTGAATTCCCATGAACACCATAGGAACTTAATTGAGATGACAGGATATCATGATCAACCGTATCAAACGCCATTTTAAGATAAAGGAACATGACGGCATTTACATTTCCTTTATCGATATTATAAGCCCAATTATTAGTTGCATCAAGTAAAGCTGTGACCGTTGAGTGAAGAGATCGAAAACCTGATTGATGTGCGGTGATCATGTTATTGTCAGAGAGGTAAGCATACAGTTGATCATGGATAATCCGGTCAAATACTTTAGCCACAACGGGGATGACTGAAATGGGACGATAATTATTCATATACGCCCTTTCACCTCAGATACCATGCAGCTGTTTACAACCTCTAATTTCATTGGATCTGGTTAGGACGCAGCTCTATTGTTTCTAGGGTTAGCTGTTTCTGTTGTTTCTTTGAATGCTTCCATTGTTTTCTGAGCCAATCGCGTGGGCTGTTGTAATAGCTGCGCACTCAGTTCACCTTGTTTGAACAAGGGAATGACTTTGGAACACTTCCACTCTTCAGGGAAAACTCCAGTGATCATCGATAAAGTAAAAATTTCACAAAGTGAATAGGAAATCAAGTCAGTGCATTCCCTAAGGAGTCTTGCAGAGAGAAAGACCCTATAGCTAAAATCATTTGTGTCAGCATGTATCTCACCGGCAAATCGAGGACCAATGCTAGCGAAATGTTTATTAAAGGCTACCGACACTTGTTGAGGTTTTAATATGGAATTACCATCAAGTTTTACTTCTCTTACAGATAAATTGCTGGAGTTCCTGAAAGTGAGTTCATTGATCGTTTACCAGGTCTTTCGAGAACTGCCCCTATACTACGCTGAAAAGCACCTTCGTAATACATTTCTTTAGCATTTTTCATTTGTTGTTGAGCTGATTGCGAAATTTCTTTAAAATTTGCCCAATCCTATGGGTCATCAGTGAGTGTTGCTTTCCTTTTCAACTTATCTCTTTCATACATGTATTTCTTCAACTGAGGTGTCACCCACGGACACTTCGATGAACGAACACGTTTCGTCCGGAGAGGTGCATGTTTGTCAACAACATTAAGAAATAGTGTTTTCCAAGCCAGCCACATATCATTTGGATCCTCAAACATTAGAAGATCATCCCATCGTTGGGAAGCAATGCCGTTTCGAAAACTTTCGCTTCTGAAGTTTTTAAATGTCCTATACGTTACAGTTTTATAGCCACTTCCCGATCGGTCAATACAATACAAAGTTTGCGACATACATAAACAAGACTGTGATCACTGATACCCACATGAGAGACTCCCGAACAAACCCCCTTATCAGGGAAATTTGTAAAGATCAAATCAATCAAAGTTGACGATGAACTAGTTATGCGAGTTGGCTCTCTAACGAGTTGATGAAGACCGTAGACATTAGCAATGCCTGTCAGCAAATTCGTGTTAGTATCAAATGTAGACGAGGCCAAATTGCAATTTAGATCACCCATTAAGTACAAATGAACATTTTGAGAGTCAAGCCTACCGACTAGTGATTCGAAATGTGTAAAGATCTCCGTTCGCGAATCTGGTGGCCTATACCAAGTGGCTACTACAAAAGGCTTGGAGTGAGGTTTACGGACTTCAACACTTAATTTTTACATAACATTTTTATTATCCATCTGCTGGTTAGAAAAATATTGCTCTTGTATTTTCTTTAAGGAAACTATCACTCCGCTTTGTGTGCGTTGAAGGTTGGTGTAAATTGCGAGCAGTCTCCCTTTTGCTCTCAAATCTGTGGAACGAACAGAACGAACGCGAAAATACCGGGCGGGGAATTGCGAGTCGTTAGCTTCATGGGCGCCAGTACGAGCTCGTATTGGCGCCCACGAAAGTTAAGATCGAATGCATAAGCTCTGGTACGCATACCAGATGAACGAGTCAGTACAAGAAGTTAGTTAGTAGATGACTTAAGACAAAGGCTAATCAGAGATTCCAACCCTCCCGTTTTGGCCGGAAAGCTGCCGTTTCCGGGGAATATTTCCGGCCTCCAGTTCCCGCTTCAAATTCTCCCGGTTTTTGAAACTCTCTCGAGCCAAAGAAAGATAATGTTTTCTCTGTTTAGCCAGTCTTTTTAGGACGATTCTTTGCCTTTTTTCTTTGGTTTCCCAGCCTTTTCTGGTGGGCATCCTAGCATGAGCCTGCGATAATTTTGGGTGCGGTAATGCACTGGATTGCCTCGCCTTTGTGTAAGGCTTGCGTCCGTTCGTGGCGCTCGATTTCTTCGTCGTTCCTATGAATATGCACAGTTATTTATATTAATTTTCAATGAGTAAGAGTTCCCCATTGTCGGAACAACACAAAGGAAAGAGAAAGGCCATTGACTGTGATCTCAAAATGCAGGAAATGGCATCTCAGAGCCCGTATTTGAAAAAATACGGGCTCTAAATACGGGCTCTATTCCGGGTGAGAATGCCCCCGGACCCCTGAGGGGCTCACGCCGGCCGCGCTCGTGGGCCCGGCTTCACCGTACCTAAAATCTTCCTCTTTTTTTCCTTTGACAGGGTTGGAATCTCTGCAAAGGGAAGCATCAGGGTTACATGTATTAAGAACACCAAACAATAAAACAAGCTTAATTCAGTGATTAAGTCAAAGATTGGTAACCATTGGAGCTTGGTAAAAAACCTATCAGATGGCAGAGAGAAGTCAGTGTCAAGGATCATACGAGCAGCGCATTTCTGTAGCCGAAGAAGACGAAGTGATAAATAATGAGAACAATTTCCCAGGCACTGGAACATAAAATAAACTGATTATGATATACGAATTATAGAACCGGAGTGCGCGATCGTGGGAGAGAAGCGGCTTAGTCCTTCGCAATGGTGACAGCCTGCTTTTAACAACTGAACACATATTGTCAATGTGTTTGCAATCTAAGGTTGGTGTTGTTGAAACACCCACAGTGCAGAGTGATCACTTTGTAACTACTTGCATGACCTTATTAGCGCTTTTAACCCCTCTCGTTTTACCTGCTGATCATTCACATACCGTCATAGAGTTTTTCACGTAACATTGCTTGGGAATCCCAAAGGATTGCTTGGAAAGTGTAAACATACTACAAACGCACGTGTTTTTCAAGCCATGTTTGTTTCACCAGAAAACTTTCTCATGCGACCTGGTTGTAAGGACAACGAGACCAGGTTACATACGTGACAGTTGTCATAACTTCGTTTCCAGGGTCCCTCTGCTTTCCACCCAAAAGAAACCCAGGGAACGAGGTTGCAGCCATGCTACTTTTTGTTGCTGATTTAATCACTTTGTAAATTGCATTATCACAGATTTACATGAGCCTTGTTTACTAGCTTACTCGTTTCGATGCCTTGCAGGCCACCACATCATTCAACATCGGATTGATGGCGACTTTCGTTTTAACTTCTATTGATCATGAAGCTTCCTTCATCGAATAAAAACCGGCAGACATACTGAAAACGTGCAACAAAGCCCGCTATCACACAGTTTAAAAGCAATGAAACGTTAGTCGATGCTGTGATCTTTTTTAGGATGAGTTCTGTCTGTCCATTGTGCAGGACTGCGCACTCCACGCCTTGATTTCTCACCTTAACCCTATATGAAAGGGCTGAACATTGCACATTTTCCCCTTAGCGCGGCCTCTGCATACATGTCTTGTTCCCACTCCCCAGTGAGGTCAAATATTAATAATGTTAAAAGTCCTGAACACCTGCGCCCGCGGCACAGACGGTCAGTTAGCCGAGGAAATTTCGTCCTGAAAAGAGAAGACAAACAATAATTTGAAATTTTACTTTTTCGTATCAGAAAGACGGAATGTATGCTATATTACAAAACTCCATTTCACTCTTTTCTAGTTAATCTAGTATACTGTACTTCACTCATGCTTGCCCTACTCTAGTCTAGAGTACTGGTCTACTCGACCCAGCTCTATTCTGCCCGCGTTTCTTCTCTCATCTAGAGTCGAGTAACTGTGGCTTGGTCACTCAACATTACTGTGCCAGTATCCTCCCTTACTCCAGAGAGAGTCGCATTCCTGTGCGCTTTTCTCCCATTCTGTTACAGAGAGAAACATTTCGTCACGATTTTCAACTCCATTGCACTCGAATTCATTTTCCTCAGGTGTACTTACTCCACACTGCTCTACCCTCAGCCGGCTACTCGTCTTTTGTCATCTCTGCCACGTCTCTTAACTAACACAGTAAGCTTCTCTCGACCACTAATGCCATTTGCGATGCAAGATTTAAAACTCACTGTTATACCTGCTTTGTATTCAGCTCTCGTACGGGACAGCTTTGCCATAGCATCAAGGACTAAGGTACGCCTCTTTCTGTTTGGGCCACTGCTGCCATCGCATCCCTTTGCGGAACGTGATTCACTGTCTCCCTTGCGACAGACTTCCACATCACAGTGTAGGTAGAGCAAGGAATCTGGACTTTCTCCCCTAAAACGGAAGGCACCCAGCTGGAAGCGCTGAACACTGCTTTCCTAGGGTTGTGTCGCCGCTGTGACAACTGGGTGAAACAGATGATGGAAAAACGTAAGGAAGAACTTAAGTATATCCATGTAAATCCTTCTTTGGAGCGGAGTTGTTCGAAATAGGGTTAGACTACAAGTCTTCCCGGATGTTTATGTCAACACAGCACTCTTCGGCTCTGGCTAACACCAACTTCTTTGGCCTGTTGGTTTTAAAATAGATACTGGCGTCGTTTTGATAGCCTCGCTCTCGCGTACTTCCTAAATGTTTGCAAATCACGAAGAATTATGCTGCTAAGAATGCTGAAAAAAACAAAAACAAAAAAAAAAAACAAAAAAAAGGTAATTTATACGGTGGGACGTGTTGAAATGCTGTGGGTGCAGGAGTCTCTGGACAGTTTGCACCTCACCCATTGTCGATGAAGACAATACTTGTCGTCGTCCAGGTCCGCAGAAGGCGTAGCCCAGCATTTTATAGGAATCAAAACCAACTCAGAACGGTCAGCCGTCACTTTGACTTCAAGGTACATGGGGTCATTGAGATCTAATTGGACTGGATAGCTTTCGTAAGAAGTCTCGTACTGGTCTGTCTCGTACATGTCCATTATCACGGTAAAGTTACCAAATTCAGCTGTAGGTTAAAAAGAGAAGTCGGGGTCATAATCAAAAGCTTATACAGCGTTACGATATAGTAAAAATATAACGGAGTCACAAGCAATTCTTTTGATTCCAGTTCGGTCGCTTAGTGTGTAAAATCACAGTAATCACAGAGACAATCACGTTCTGAAGAAAACAAAACCTTCAGCCAATTCTATAGGAAAATTCATTACCTGACTCGTGAATTCCACGTTAAATTGCAGTTGAAAACCGATACCGCACTCATCGCTTCGCGATTCGTGGGATATCGGTTTTCGCGTGCAATTTAACGCGGAATTCCCTCGTCAGGTAATGAATTTTCCTATAGTATTACATCTGATGAGTTAAAAAGTTCGCGCAAGCTTTTTGGTCCAATCACCAAGCAATCTAAAACGCAAACCAAAGCGACTGCATAATTACTTTCGACACTCAGCTGGATGAGAGTGTTCTACTGTCAATTGAACCTGTTGTCGGAGTCGCAAGCGGAAGAGGAGTAATCAACCAATCGCAAGCTTTGTGATTCCTTTATTCTCACTTATGTCCAGAAATGCACGAAATTGGATGCTCGCTCAATTTTGATATCCATCACGAAGTGTCCCGTTATTAAGTCTAAGCGTCTAGTGCTTATTTCTAACAATAAGGTTAGGGTTAGCGTTGGGGTTATTTT
>BLFK01000444.1:2497104-2505217 GCA_014634185.1 Astreopora myriophthalma | reverse complement strand
AAAAAACAAAACGAAATTGAGCTACAAATTACCTTTGTCCAGCGACGAGGGTAATGGACTGGTCGAAATCTAAAGGAATCTAAGGAAAATGCTCCATTGTAGAACAAAACTAGCAAGACAACTTTGACTGCTCTAAATCTGACGTTCGCATCACGTTTTGTCAACACACGTGTTCTTCGGAACGCGCGCTAAGAAGCTCGGGAAATTACCCAAGTGTCACTTGCGGCTTAGCGTTAGCTACATGGCTCCCCAACAGTGGGAATCTACTGTTCAAACATAGAGAAATCTCACAAAAGGAAACAATCTCGTCAAATCCGGTTAGAAATGTCAAATGACAAAGTCCTTAATAGTTCCTAATGTCTTTCTTAACATTAAGCATCTGATTCTGAAGGCTCCTCGACGGGGAACTCCCGGTCTTGAGGTAAAATCAACACCAACTTGTGAACAGGTCTTTCCAAGCGCTGAACTTCGTGTGCCCTTCTTCCATGGTTGTCAAGAAGTCGCGTTCCAACAGCCAGGACCACCTTTCGAACGAAACCATCATTGCTTGGGAGGGTCTGCTGAACACGAGCTAACTTCCACTCATTCCTTGGGAGGTGATCATCCTTCACCACAACTATGTCACCAACCATGAGGTTCCTTTGCGGTTTGGCCCACTTCTGACGCATCTGTAGTGTGTGCAGAAATTCCCTTCGCCATCTGTTCCAAAACTCATTGGCGAGATGTTGTACTCTTCGCCATCTCTTGTTTGAGTAGAGATCCTCTCTTAAAAACACACCAGGAGGAGGCATCAGCACCTTAACCTTCATTGTGAGCAGATGGTTTGGCGTTAACGGTTCTGGGGCACCTGGAGACATCATGTTGTTTACAGTGAGTGGTCTTGAGTTCACGATGTTCTGAACTTCTTTCATAAGAGTGCGAAAGCTTTCATCATCCAACTGCGTTCCATTCTCTTGAAGTAACACTGCAAGAACATTTCGCACAGTTTTTATTTGTCGTTCCCAGCTTCCCCCCATATGACTTGCTGAAGGAACATTCATCTCCATGTTGATCCAATCACAATTCTCCTTCAATAAATGACTGCTAACCTTCTCATGATCCATCTCGTTTAGGGCATCTGCCAGTTCCCGTTTGGCGCCAACAAAGTTTGTGCCACGGTCAGATCTGATTTGGCGAACTGGACCACGTTCAGCCAGGAAGCGGCGTAGTGCATTTATGTAGGAGTCAGTCTCGAGTGTGGTCGAGGTTTCAATGTGGACTGCGCGTGAAGACATGCAAGTGAATAACACTCCATATCGCTTAACTTCTTTACGACCCTCTTTGATGAGGAAGGGACCAAAGTAGTCCACTGCGCTGTATGTAAAGGGCGGAACTGGCTCTGTTCAATCCTTAGGCAAATCTGCCATCTTCTGAACTTGTGGAGGTGCTCTAAATCGTCTACAAATGGTACACCTTGAAATGAGACATCCTACTGCAGACGTACCACCAATCACCCAATAGCCACGTTGGCGGAGCTCGTTATGGGTCATTCCACTGCCCTGATGCTTTATGGCATGATGGCAATCTCGTATTATCAACTCAGTGATGTGGGACTTCTTTGGCAATATGCTCGGGTGTTTGACGCTTTCGGACATGTTAGCCCTTCTAAGGCGACCTCCGACTCGCAGGATTCCATCGGCATCAAGATAGGGGTCGAGACGGTAAATACAACTGGTCTTCTTCAAAGTTAAGTCACGCTGCCTTACAGCTTCTCTACTCAGGAATTCTCCGTCGGCATTCAGCGAGCGTAGTGTTTTGATTTCTTCTTTAAAGTGTTCGTGCTGCACACTGCGGACGATTTCTATCTCTGCTTGGGCTAAGTCTTCTACCCTTGGTTTCTGATGATGGGAGATGGGGACTTCTCTCAACTTGTGCTCAAGAACTTGTGAGTTTCCTTGAGTCTTTATCTCCTTCAGGCGCCTCTTTAGTAGTAAGCATAGTGCCACTGCATTCTTGGCTCTGAACCAGTCAGAAAAGCCACTCAATCTTCTTATCTCAAAATGGTCAGGAAATCTCTCCATGGTCTGCGTAGCAAGGCTAGAGATCCTTTTCACTTCCGGGTCCTGAGAATCAAGGGGGTCGGGCTTGTGACATGGTTGTACTGAATGAACATTCAAACTGCACAGAAATTCCGGGCCCTTCAGCCAACAAGAATCGTGTACCAGTTGATGGGATGTGAGGCCACGTGAGGCAGCATCAGCTGGGTTAGTGTCAGTTGCAACATAGTGCCATTGGTCAGGCTTGGTAGAGTTGTGTATCTCCTGTACACGGTTGGCCACAAAGGTATGAAAACGTCTAGCTTCATTGTTTATGTATCCAATCACAACTTGACTATCGGTCCAAAACAGTTCGACAACATCTTGGTAGTCTAGCTCTTGTTTTAGGTACCGGCTCACCTTAGTGGAGACTACGGCTGCGGTTAGTTCAAGCCGAGGGACGGTAATTGCCTTCAATGGTGCTACTCGAGCCTTTCCCATGACAAATGAAACATGTGATTGGTCCAATTGGTTTACCAAGCGAACGTAGCTACACTGACCATATCCACACTGGCTAGCATCTGAAAAATGATGCATCTCAACCCTCTTTACTTCTCCAAAGTCCTTGGGTTTGAAACATCTTGGGATTTTCAATTCTTCTAAGACATGCAATTCATTTCTCCACCTTTCCCATCTAGGTCGCAGGTTGTCGGGGATTGACTCGTCCCAATCAACGTTCCCACGACAGAGTGCCTGGAGAATTTGTTTCCCGACCAAGATAACAGGGGCTGCTAATCCAAGAGGATCATATACCGAACATACAGTGGAGAGGACTCCTCTTCTTGTTAAAGGTCGGTCTTGAATGACAATCCGGAATCTGAAACAATCAGTCTCAATGCACCACATGGCACCTAACGTGCGTTCGATGGGTAGCTGATCAAACTTCAGATCCAAGTCTTGCAGTCCATCCGCTCTATCTTCAGGAGCAATTGCCTTAAGTACTTCTTTGGTGTTGCTGACAAACTTGTGTAAGCGGATACCAGCCCTAGCGCACATGGCTTGACTGTTCTGGATTAACCTTGTAGTTGCGGAGACTGTGTTGAGGGACTTCAAGCCATCATCGACATAGAAGTTTCGACGAATGAAGTCGGCAGCCTCAATTCCGAATTCTTCTTCCCCATCATTTGCAGCTTGCTTGAATCCAAAATTGGCACAGCCAGGTGAAGACCCGGCTCCAAACAGGTGGACCTGCATTCTGTATTCAACAGGTGCTGTATCGAGGTCACCGTTTTCCCACCAGAAAAATCTCAGAAGATCTCTGTCTTCTTCATTCACAAAGAATTGGTGAAACATTGATTCAACATCACAGGAGAATGCTACGGCTTCTTGGCGGAACCTACAAAGAACGCCTACCAAACTGTTTGTAAGATCGGGGCCTTGTAGCAGATTTTGATTTAAGGAGGTTCCAGCATAGCGTGCACTGCAATCAAAGACTACCCGGATCTTGCTAGGTTTTTTGGGGTGATACACCCCATGGTGCGGTACGTAGTTGACTCTGCCAATGTTTCCAGCAGCTACATCTTCACACTTCTCGGCACAATCTTCTATAACCTTTTCCATGAACTTCACGTAGTCCTTGTAATAGCCTGGGTTTCTTTTGAAGCATTCCTTCAGAAGGAAGAGGCATTTGAGAGCTAGGGAACGGTTGTTTGGAAGCTCCACTTCTGAGCGTAGAGGTAGCGGCATCTCGTAGTGTCCGTTTTCTCGCTTGTGGATACCATCACCAAGAATTTTAAGGAACTTCTGATCTTCAACAGACAACGATCGCTCATCCTTAACTTCACATCTCTCTTGAAAATCTAACTCGAACATTTCATTTACTTGAGCTGGATTGAAGACCTCTTTGACGCGAGATTTCAGGACGAATGTTGAACCACAACGGGGTCTGCTGCTTTCGTAAGAACTAGTCAGTTCTCTTGTAATGATCTTGTTAGTCCAAACTCCATGATCTTCATTTGAATCAGGTAAAGGGGAAAGGCACACTCTGCCAATGATGCCCCAACCAAGATCAGTCCTTACTCCATATGGGTCATTGTCAGAACCAGGTATTATCTCTCGTGGTTTAATAGCCCTTGGACAATTTGTTCCGATCAGCAAGCCAACTTCTAAGTCTTTCCTGTACGGCATCAGCTCACTAGCAATAGGCCTTAAGTGTTCCCAGTACATGGCCACCTCAGGCTTGGGAATCTGTGAGCTCTTGAAAGGGATCGCTTGTCTTGTGAACGCCTGTGGTAAGGGAATGCTGTTTTGGTGGTTCATATTTGTCACGGTAAGGCCTTTAATCTTGTGACTTTCGATCACTTCATTTTCCTCATGCAAAGTAGATAACAACAAGTGGCTCTTAACACCTTCAATTCCAAGCTCCTCTTTCAAATTCTCAGTAATGAATGTTGCATTTGACTGGCAGTCAAGGAGAGCATAAGTCAACTGTTTGTTCTCAGGGTTTTCAGAGCTAGATACCCATACTGGAATAATCAAACTTTGATCTTGTCCAGATTCCTGACCTTCAACTCCACACACTCTTGTACACTTGGCGGATGCTGGTTCCGATGTTGGCACTGGTAATCGTTCAGATGTTGATTTAGAAGCCTGTTCTATTTCGTCTGACTTGTCTGGTTGCTGCTCTCTATGTAGACATGTGGGATGCTGTTGTTTGCATGATGCACACTTCAATCTTACCGTACACTTCTTCTCTTTCGCCATGTGGCCGTGCTCTAGGCACCTTAGGCAGAATCCCTTCTTGATCAGGAATGACAATCTTTCTTGCAGGGGAATTCTCAGAAGCTCTTGACAGGTGCTCAACTCGTGGGGCCCCCTGCACCTTGCACATGGTTTGCTGGTGGTTTTCTTGGGCGTATCTGAAGAATCACTGACATCTGTTAACAGTGAATTGACGTGGAATCGCCCTCCATGCCCAGGACCTCTCCTGCGGTTCTTATTTCTGTCTTCTCTTTCTTGCTTATTGACTTCTACATCGGAAGGTACGGGCAAGCACTGTATATCAGCTATCTCAGTGACAAAGTTGACAAATACTGCGAAAGGAGGGAACTTGGTGTCTCCATGTTTTAGCTGATAATCCCGAACCTTAGTTCCCCATTTGGGATGAGCCCAGGCAGGAAGGATCTTTACTAGTTTCTTGTTGCCACTTTCCTTGTTCAATGTTTCGAGATCCTCAACTGAATGCATTGCTAGTTTACAGGTTTGTAAGAAGTCAGCGAATTCCCTCAAGGCAGTTCCATCCTTCGGGGCGATCCTCTGCCAGTTTTCCAACCTTTTTCGAAAGGCATCAGCAACGACAGACGGATGGCCAAATCGTTTCTCTAGGATGCCCTTTGCTGTTTGATATGCGTCAGGTGATGACACAAACTGATAACCTTCCACCACTTTCCTTGGAGCTCCAGCCAAATATTGAAGCAGATACAGAATCTTTTCACTGGGATTGATAGCTCTCTTCTCTATTACGGTTTCGAAGGCACTTTTCCAGGTTGGCCAATCTAATGGGTTACCAGTGAAAACTGTTAGATTTGGAGGTGGCATTCGAGCAGCTTCAAAGCTTTCCGTGATTGCTTTCGTAATGCTGTGAGGGTCAACTGCTGAATAGAGCGGAGTGGAGAATGTTGGCATCACTGTTTGGGCATACAAGGGGGAGAAGGGTGTGGCTGATGGTCTGAATACAGATGGTCTTACTTCAGGAGTTCCATATGCAACAGGAGTTGAAACTGTGCTGTTGTTAGGTGGCACTGTAAGAGGAGTGGTGCTTACAACAGTAACTGGGGTGTTCTGCTGATGATCCACATGACTGGTTGAAGTAGCATTGGTGCAAGCAGAGGTAGTAGGAAGCGCTGCCAGATATTGACGCACACGATCTTCCTTATCAGTTTCACAAAGGATATCATCCAAGCAATCAGGCACGTGTTTCTTATCTTCTTCCTCGTCTTCTTCAGCCTTAGCCAGGGCGGCGGCTTCAGCCTCGGCTCTTTCATAATCTTTCTTTCTCTTCATTTCTTCTATTTCACACTCTTTCATTTTCAATTCCACCTTCTTCTGCATTTCTAGCTTGGCATACTGCCATTCCACCTTCCTTTTTGCTGCTTCTGCTAAAGCCCTTGCTCTTGTCTCAGAGGCATTTGAGCTCCTTGATCTTCTTGACGAAGATGATCTAGCTGTTGTGCGAGAATTGATTTCATCCTTTTCCAAAATGAAAATGCGTTCACCAGCATTTGTTCTTAGTTGCACTGCTCGCTTTAGAAGATCAGAAGATTCACTACAGAGTTGCTGCAATTCTTCTTCTGATAAAAAGGGTGCATATCCAGATCGTGCTATTTCAAATGCCTGTCGACTTTCTTCTAATTCAGTTCTAAGCTGGCAAAGTTCATTTATATCACTTGCATCAATCCATAACATGTCGACTGTGTCAACACAGTTCCTTAACTTAGTTAAAGCATCTTCATAACCCTTCTGTGTTAGAGTACGTTTCCTACCTTCCAATTCGTCAGATGTCGGTTGAGCATCTTGCAAATCCTTTGTACTCTTTATTGATCCATCTTTATCGGGTTTGTTTATCTGTGCAGGCGACGAAGCACTCATCTTGAGATGATCCAGGATCCAGTGTCCAGGCGTCCAGTCCACGGACTCGTATCCAAAGTTTTACTGTTACCGGCGACCTTTCGCTCGATAAATAGATCCAAATTCGATCCAAACAATTCACTATCACACAGCTGGCAGAATTACAACTTCCCTTTAATATCCTCAGCAGGTTACAGAAAGAAGCGTAAAACTAGGAAGTAATACAAGGAAAAGAAATCGATGAGAAAACGAACCGTTCGCGAGTTGACTTGTTCTGACAAAATACATGAAAATCTTACGAAGCACAATTAAAAAAACAAAACGAAATTGAGCTACAAATTACCTTTGTCCAGCGACGAGGGTAATGGACTGGTCGAAATCTAAAGGAATCTAAGGAAAATGCTCCATTGTAGAACAAAACTAGCAAGACAACTTTGACTGCTCTAAATCTGACGTTCGCATCACGTTTTGTCAACACACGTGTTCTTCGGAACGCGCGCTAAGAAGCTCGGGAAATTACCCAAGTGTCACTTGCGGCTTAGCGTTAGCTACACCCATAATAAGACAAACCAATTGAAAGTTAATTTTATACTGATTAAGAATATATATGGTTATATGGGACTTTATTAAAAAGAAACTACTCTACAAGTGTTTTGTTAACATAACTAATTTTTTGCCAAAAAAATAATATTCCCGTGGTACATGTATGTTAAGGGTTAACCATGTATGGAATTTACTATAACATTAATGTGACTTTACGAAGAAAACATTAATGTGAGTTGTCCAACTTTTTCACGAATGGTTTTTCTTCATGGGAATTAACAAATTCCCATTCATTATACCCTCGATGATTTGTTGAAATTTTGTCCTTCACCCACCCCTAATTTATGTGTTCTTAATTTATGCGACATGGGATCGAGATTTTTGGGTCTGAATGATCGCATACAACTACTGAAGTGTTTCTAGGAATGAGAAGCCTAATTACGCACCACAGGTCTCAGCCAAGAAATGACTTGAAGAGTTCAGTAAGGAGTCTTTAAAAGTGGTTAGCAATACCATTCTTTTCTGTCAGGCTTGTAAAGAAGAAATCTCTGTGAAGAAATCAGTTATTAATGTAATAATGTAACGTAATAGTTTACAATAGTTTTAACACATTTTCACATCTTAAAATGAATTACAATGTGTATTTACAATTAAAAAGAACATTGACAAACATATTGAATATAAAGATTATATAAAAATGTAGATTGTAAATATTATTAAAAGACATTATTGCACTAGGAAAAAAGCTTCTTTTAAACCGCTCCGTTCTACACTCACATAGGTTCTGTGGGTAGAATTTCTCATTGAATGTCCATGCGCGCTCACCCTCGTCATTGTCAGGTGTTTTGAGAGAGGGCCCTCCCTGTCAATTTTCTTTAAAGTTCTAATACAAAGATCATTGCAGCATATGTCCAACCTTGGGCAATCAG